>OVBE01014579.1:0-11988 GCA_900406425.1 Iberis pinnata | reverse complement strand
AGGCTCTCCTCGAGGAAGGACTCACTGAAGAAGGAGTTGGACGAAATCAAGATCCCGGGTGTTGATTACGACAAGATGAGTTACAGTTTCACAGGTTATGGAGGACCGTTCGGAGATGAAGATGGGTATTAACTTACTCAAGTTTTTGAATAAGTTTCAATGTTTTTTATAATTTTAAACTCTAATGTGATTTTTGTTTGAATCTCCACGAACCTCGTTTTTAATTTAATTAATCATTAATTTATGGGTATTAACCTGGTTTAGTCGTCATTTAACCGAGAGAAACAAATAAATCGATTTGTTTCATAAATATCTTATCATTGATTTGGTTAAATTCGGTTTAATCTAATGATAAGACACGACAAATAAATTGATAAGAGACGGCATAAATAAAAAATTTAACCTATAAACTATAATCATGATTACCTAGGGTTAGATAGGAGACGCGTCTGTTCGTCTTAAATAAAAGGAAATCTCATAATTAACTCAACCAAAATCTTCTATAAGACGTGATCCTTATGTGTCCCTCTATCTCGTAAATCAACCAAAATATTCTATAAGACGTGACCCTTCTGTGTCCCTCTATCTCATATTCCCTATATATCTTAATAGTTGATTTTGTGAAGTTTTCACACAAATTAAGAAAAGTAATAATTATCTTTTGTTTTCTTTCTCTCTCTCCTCACACGGCATCTCTATTTTTTTAACTCTAATATTATGTTTTTTTCAACCAATAATATGTGGTTGAGTCTTCTTGAGAAGACAAAAGTAATAATTAAATGTATAAAATCAACTAATATGAAACAACAATTAAAACTTAATATGTGGTTGAGTCTTCTTGAGAAGACACGTCTCATCTTTTACTCTCACAAACTTCTATAAGACGTGATCCTTATGAGTCCCTCTATCTCATAACTCTCTCTCTCTCTCTCTCATCTTGTACTCTCAAAAACGAAGCCATGGCTCTACGCAAGGTTTCCGATCTGTCGCCTGAAATATGCGAAGACATCTTCCTTGTGAAGATTATTAGAAAGTTCCAGGGAGTATACCCTCACGAAACGGTGAGGGAGTTCATACTTTCTGATTATACTAGAAACCACATCCATGAAACGCTTATTCTTTCCATTAACTTGAAAATTTCTCTCATGAACGAGGGAGACAGTTTCGAGCTGTCGAAGTTTCTATGCCAAATTTCTTCGACGGCATTTTGGAACACTACTACGCCCCTGCAGATCTATTTCGCCGACTTCACTTCTGCCAGGCGGGTTGAAGCTATCACCGATTCAAGTTGTATCTGGTACTCGGCGTTCCCTTGGCTGACATCTTGGCTACATGTCGACATTACTGAAACCAGTATTTTCTTCTTGTTCGTTCATTATTATTGTTTATTTTAAAGTTGTTCACTCTCTATTACCTTGAAATTGTAGTGCACATTGTCGGGCATATCAAATACGTCTATAATGTCGTGCATGGGGAAGTTGTCACCACTATGGAGGTGATAGAGAACGTTCCAGTGTTGTCGTTTGTTCTCTGTAACAGAGAGTGAGTATATTTGTATTTATTAATCTTTAGGTTTTTTATTTATTAGAATTTATGTGGTTTACCTATTATGTTTGTTTTAGCATCCGCTAACTTTGCTAGGAACTCGTCTTCTTTATTATCTTCTGTCTCTGCCGTCTCACCTATGTCATTGTTATTAGTTAATTCTTCATCAAACCTCACAGCTGCTTTATACAACCCAGTAATTTCATCATTATAGTTGTTGTCTTTGCTTACTGTTGATACCAGGTTTGGCACCTGCTCTGAAAGCCCATTTCGACACAAGGCCCAGCTGGATGCCGACGTGGAGAAAAAGAAGGGCCCAAGAAGACAGAAGCTAGATAGGCCAACCTGCCGAGCTGGGCTGTCCAACTCGTGGCCCATTAGGTTAAAACTATGTAATTAGGGTTTTAAGCATGTATTTTCACTATAAAAACCCATGTAATTATTCCTAAATGAGATATGAAATTCTTCAGAGCTTTTGCCCACATAATCTAAGAGCTAAATCTATTTTAAGTCTTGATTCAACACTTACCACTTCAGCCTTATTATATGTTTCTCCATGATAGTAGCAAAATTTTTGCAAATTGTAACTTCCATCTATTCCCCTAGTTACAAGATGAGACACAACTTCACTGCTTGAGTGGCGATCGACATTGCGACAGTCAATGCATGGGCAGACTATGACATCTATGTCACCAGATGATGCAGCAACACAATTGAGAAACATCCAAGCACCTCTCTCGTAGGCAAAATCAGCTCTATATGGGAAAAAAGGAAAAAAATGTTTTACTACAAATTAAACACCAACTAAGTTTAATTTTTTCATACTTGTGAAGATGGACCCATGCCTTCTCCAACATTTTTTGACCTCTGATTCTCAAGACTACGATTTGATAATTTAACTTTCCACTTTCGTAAGTTTCTTTTGTATCTCTGTCCAAATCGCGACTACAGCTCCATCGAATTCCAATTCCAGCTTCGCCAAAGGTGACGAAGTTTCGTTGATTACGGGTTCCGAAGAAAATAAAAAAAATTGCAGAAGATTAGATGACACTATTTAAGAGTTATAGAATAAAGTAGTAAAGGAAATCTTTGTTTTAGTAAAAATTTCGCATCAATCCTCGCGACGTCTACGATAGCACTCCAGTAATTCGTGCTATCGTGGAGTGCTATCAATACTACTTTTTCTTGTAGTGAATAACTATGAGAGGTGGTGAAGATAGTTAATCGAGATTGTTGAAGAATGGACCTTGGTCGGAAGGTGCACACCATAGGAAGTCAAACTTTCTCTTATTCCAAGGTATGTATTAAGATAGTTCTAGTTTTATTACATATGTCAGCTAACTGGTGAGAGTGTATGATTTATAAGTAAGAATTAGTATGACATGTTGTTAGTACGAGTATATGGAAAGAAACAATTGTAGTTTGGTTAAATAATAATAAAAAAACCTCGATAAGGTTCGGTTAAGACTGACCGACTTTGAAATTTTTCTGCCTCGAATTTAGAAAAACCGGGTCAGGGTGTTTCAAAGTTCCTAAATCTGTGAAGAGATTTCCATACCCAAGAATCTGTAACTTTGTCCTCAAGAGACCAAAAGCTAGCACCACCAAGGCGATTTTCTTGGAGCCAAGCTACCCACAGTGATCCTCTACGTGCAAACAGTAACCAAATCAAACGCATAATAAGGGTTGTGTTCCATAGCTTTAAGCTTCTTAGTCCTAAGCCCCCTTCTGTCTTAGGGAGGCAGATGTCGGACCATTTTACCTGCGAATTACTCTTGCAATCTATAACTTGTCGATAAGTGATTCTATCTTTCGAAGGCAACATGTTGGAAGAAGAAAGGAAGAGAACCAGAAGTTTGAAGCACCCATGATAACCGACTTAATTAGTTGAAGTCTGCCAGCATAAGAGATGGCTTTGACAGACCAAGCATTGAAATTTCCAACAAGACTGTTGATCAAAGGATCATACTCCGATATTTTTAATTTCCTGGAAACCAATGGCAGTCCTAGATAGCGAATTGGGAAAAAACCGAGAGGGAAACCAAAAATCATGAGTTCTGCTGTTTCGCAACTATGAAAACCCCTTTTAGAGACAGATTTCATGTTATAGCCTTGCACAAGTTCAAAGGCCAATAAAACATTTTTTCTAGTACGCGGTTGGGTAAGAATGCCGCATGGGCATTTGAGACGACATGAGGAAGCAGACACTTTAGTCTAGTAGCCAAGATACGAGCAATGGCTTTGTAAAGCATTTTCAAGCACGAAATCGGTCTGAAATCTGATAGCGATGAAGCATTCATAATCTTGGGTATAAGGACTAATGTAGTGGCATTCCATTGACGAAAGATTTTGCCCGTTCTAAAGAACTCTTGAATTGCCACACAAACTTCCAGGCCTACCACATCCCAATAACTCGTAAAAAATTCCACTCGAAACCGTATGGACCATAAGTTTTTTTAGGCATGAGAAGAAGACCTCCTGGATAAAAGAATGTAGGACAGGGGAAACTAGTATTGCCTTCTATGATTCAGAGAATGAGAATTCTAGGAGAGAAGGCAAAGAACACTGAGACCTTACAGGTGGGGAGTTTCTTGCGAAGAGGTGCATGAAAAAGTTGACACAAGAAGTCATTATTTTAGGTTGGGTGTCTATCCTGGTTCGTAGATCATCAAGCAGGAAACTTTCATCATCATGTGGAAATATGTCGTTCCTAAGTCCCCCTCTTTCAACCATGTTACTCTTGATCTTTGCTTAAGGAAGATTTCTTCAGCCTCAGCTAATCTCTTCCATTTAGATCTAGCAACACTTTCAGATTCAGCATGTTGAACAGTTGGCCCCGGTAGCAATATGGTTTGCGTTGTGAGTAGTTTCTCAAGAGCGTCAGAAGTTCTTTGTTCAATTCCCGAAAAAATTCTCTTTGCAAAATCCCATGATTGGTGTCTTTAGTTCCTTCAGTTTTCGAGAAACCCGGAACATGTTTGAACCTACTACATTTATAGAGAGCCAATGTTGACGAATGAAGTCTTTGAAGTAAGCATTCTTGAAGACAATTTTGAAGAATTTGAAAGGTTGTTTAACCTTAAGAGCCAGGGGATTAAGCTGGATATCATTCGATGAATGGTCGGAGAAGTCTGGAGGTCCAAAGATTATTACAGAGTTTGGAAACATAATCTTCCATTCGTCATTGATAAGTGCACGAACTAGTTTTGTTTTTGCTATGGGGTCAGCATCTCTATTATTAATCCAAGTAAAAGTGTTCCCTCTGAAGTTTAAGTCTCATAGAGAAGCTTCAACCAGCAAATCTCTAAAAAAGACGGGTCTGCAAATCCACATTTAGGCTTACTGCATTTGAGCATTCATTTGGGTGAAGAACTTGGTTGAAATCACCAATCACTAACCAAGCTTTGCCCCGGACACTGCTGCTGGCAGCCAAGGAAATTAGTTCTTCCCAGAACTCCTTCCTCGTAAAAGCTTCAGTTTAGGCGTAGACACAAGAAAAAATGAACTTCAATGGTGAGGTAGGTAAGAGGACCTCACATGTGATCATTTGTAGTGATCATTTGTAGTGACTTTTGTTGGTGTCGAACCCCCTCACAGGTTTCCAACCCAACTAGTATCACTTCCTAGATAACAGCTCAGCATGTGTCAAGATACAAAAGAATTCACCCAGCAGATTTCTACCTAGGCACGGAAAGCAAATGATCGGCAACTCAAGTCATAGACGACCTGGGCAGAAGGCGAGTACAAGCTGAACAAGAGAAGACTAGGTCTTGATAGTTCCGAGATAAGGGGGAAGCATCGAGATCGTAATCCTAACAACCTAAGAAGATCGGAACAACCCGGACTAGGCGGAGGGGGATATAAAGCAAGAAGAGAGATAAATGAGGCATTGGAATCTTTTGGGGCTTAGAACTAAGAATTAAGAAATCGATCTATTTTCTCCTTTATGTAAAACATTCATCGAGATCAATAAAGGAGCATATTATTCTTTATATCTTTTCGACCTGAGTTTGTGTTGCAATTTCTTTCTAACTTTGACAAGAACGATGAATTCCTCATTAAGATAATCATTTACAAATTCATTGTGGGTTTTAGCATCCACAACTTTGCAAGGATAACCACTTGCACTGCTGGATCCCACGGTACCCAAATATTCTCTAAGTATGAAAAAGCATAATTGTCATCAAACTTCCATCTTCCAAAAACATTATTAATAATACGAGCTTGGTTCTGTTTTTCTACATGAGTTTCCAAAATACAGCCTATAATCGGCTTCTTACTCTTGAACCTATTGAAAATAGTCTAGTGGGCTTTAAGTATATGGACTTGTTGTATATGATTATAGTTTCCCTATGTATAAATAACCTAAGATCTCTCACTTTGTAAAGAAGTCAATTCAATATATCGATTCATACAATCTCTTTACATGGTATCAGTACTGAAAAAGGCTTGGAAAATTTTGTTTAGATAAAAATCTCAAATCATCAATGAGATATCGAAACTGAGGTGTTGCATGTTCTTATTGCTCAAAGTATGGGCATGATATTCAATCTTGTTATAAACTGCAAGGCTATCTTGATTGGTGGCTGCATAAATATGGAGAAAACAGAAGGAACGAGGGTTTTCTCGATGAATCGAGGAAAAATCTGTGTTATGACGGTGTTTCTCATATTGACGTCGTTTCTGGAAATTCTCTAACTCATGTGTGTAACATAGGTGTGTCACACAAGTCGAGAGCAATGACAGGATTGACGAAAGATCAGTGTGAAAGGATTGTGCGATCAGTTGGATCAACATCAGACTATGTAAAATCAGTTGGTAAGATTACAGATGAATGGATTATTGATAGTGGAGCGTCAGATCATATGACAGGGACATTGAATCATATGTTCGATATATATCAAGTAACACCAAGTATGGTTGAGTTGACTAATGGAACCATAATTATTTGTGATTGAAAAGGAAGTATAGCGTTGACAAAATCATTAACACTGAAAGATGTTCTCTTTGAGGAGGAATTGAAATGCAATCTTATCTCAGTATCTCAAGTCATCGATGATAAGAATTGTGTAGCAGTGTTTGCTAAGACATATTGTGTGTTGCAAGATCTTAATTTGCAAATTCCAATGGGATTAGGAAAACGGAAAAAAGAACTATATTTTTTACAAGGTATTGAGAGACTTCGATGTGTCAAGAAATTGGCACGTTTGGAATCTTTGGAGATATGGCATATGAGGATGGATCATGCTTCTAAGAAGGTGATAAGGAGATTTCCAGTGGTCGACCTGAAGAGTGTAGGTATATCTTGTTGTGATATTTTTTTAAAGAAAAACAATGTCGTAGTGAGTTTCCATTGAGTAGTGATAAAACAAAGGAGTGTTTTGAGATGATTCACTATGATTTGTAGGGCCATATCGAATACAGAGTTCATGTGGAGCTTATTATTTTCTCACTCTAGTAGATGATTTTTCAAGAGCTGTATGGGTTTTTCTTTTTGATGATAAGAAGTAGGTGGAGAAAACTATGGTGGATTTCTTTGCTCTCGTATTGAGGCAATTTGACAAGCATGTGAAAGTTGTGCGTAGTGATAATGGAAGTGAATTTATGAAGATGATGAGTTACTTCCATGATGTAGGAATTGTTCATCAGACTTCCTGTGTAGGGACTCCTCAACAAAACGGGAGAGTCGAAAGGAAACATCATCATATATTGAATGTGGCACTAGCATTGATGTTTCAAGCACATCTACCAATAAGATTTTAGGGTGAATGTGTACTGCGTGCTGCACATTTGATCAACAAGACACCATGTGAGTTACACAAAGGAAAGAGTTCTTATGAAATCATATTTGGAAAAGCTCCTATGTACAGTGAGCTACGGATTTTTGGGTGTCTCGCTTATGCGCATAATCAGAAGCGTGATGGAGATAAATTTGCGAGTCGAAGCAGAAAATGTGTTTTCTTGGGGTATCCTTATGCGAAGAAAGGATGGACGTTATATGATTTGGACACACATAAGTTCTTCTTATCTCGTGATGTCACTTTTGTTGAAGAAAAATTTCCCTATTTAGAGGAAACAATTGTGCCTTGAGTGGACAAAGTTGATTTCGACAAAGTGGGGATTTTTAAGGAAAATGATGTTGTAAATGAAGAGGATGAGGTTATACCACAACCACCAGATAATCCTCAAGTTGTGAATATGGAGTTTGATTCCGTGTCGTCTCAATCAAAGGGGAGTGATGCAGATGTGTCACACAGTGATGCATAAGTTGAGTTGTTTGATTTGGTTAGCGAATCCGAACCAGTAATGGAAGAACCACTTGGAAGAGGACAAAGTCAACATGTACCGTCTGTTCGACTCCAAAATTATGTCACATACAACACTCGTAGTTAATCCGAAAAAGTATACTCGTCTCATGTACCCGACACACCATCATTGCCCTCTAAAATGTTCCAAGGTACAACATCTCATCATATTTCTCTTTATGTCTCTGATTGTGGTTTTTCACAGAGACATCAAGTGTTTCTTGCTGCTGTGTCTGCGGGAAAAGAACCAAGAACTTATAAGGAGGCTATTCTTGATGAGAGATGGAGAAAAGCATTGAAAAGTGAAGTAGATGCATTCGAATTGAATAAGACTTAGGTTTTGGAGAATCTGCCAAAAGGAAAGAAAGCAATAGGAAGCAAGTGGATCTTCAAAATCAAGTACAATGCCGATGGGACAGTTGAAAGATACAAAGCAAGACTTGTTTGTCTTGGAAATCATCAAGTGGAAGGGGGAGATTATGATGAGATATTTGCCCCAGTGGCTAAGATGTCAACTGTTTGGACTTTGCTGTAAGAGGTTGTAGCAAAGGATTGGGAAGTTCATCAAATGGATGTGAACAATGCGTTCCTACATGGTGACTTAGAAGAAGAAATGTATATGAAGCTTCTGCCGGGTTTCAAGTCCGATGATTCTAACAAGGTATGTCGTTTGAAGAAATCTCTTTACGATTTAAAACATGCACCAAGATGTTGGTTTGCTAAACTAACGAATGCGTTGAAGAATTTTGGATTTGTAAAATCCTATTCGGACTACTCGTTGTTCACATACATAAAGGGAGACAAGAATCTTCAGGTATTGGTCTATGTGAATGATTTGGTAGTGGCTGGAAATGATCTTTATATGCTTACAAAGTTCAAAACATACTTGATTAAGTGTTTCAAGATGAAAGATTTGGGTAAACTCAAGTATTTTCTTAGTATTGAGATTGCAAGAGGAGAACAAGGCATGTATCTTACATAAAGAAAATATGCACTTGATATAATTTCAGAAGCAGGATTACTTGGATGCAAACTAGTGTCTATGCCAATTGAACAGAAAATTGCTTTAAAAAAATAGTCCAGCATATAAAGATCCAGCATGGTTTCGAAGAGTTGTTAGACGACTTGTGTATCTGACTATCACACGTCCCGAGCTGTGTTACACAGTTCACGTTTTGTCACAGGTTATGCATGATCCCATAGAAACTCATTGGGATGCAACAGTGAGGGTGATACGTTACGTAAAAGGATGCCCTGGCCAGGGAATAATGCTTCTAGCTAAGTGTGATTTGAAAGTTTGAGTCTTTTGTGACTCTGATTGGGCTTCTTGTCCAAAGACTAGAAGATCTCTGTCGGCTTATGTTATGTTCTTGGGAAATTCTGTTGTTACTTGGAAAACAAAGAAGGAAGATATTGTGTCTCATTCATCGGCAGAAGCCGAGTACAGAGCTATGGCAGCAGCATTACGTGAACTCAAATGGTTGAGAAGATTACTTGCAGATATGAGAGTAAAACAAGAAGACCCTATGCAAATGTTTTGTGATAGCAAGTCAGCCATACATATAGCAGCAAATCTGGTTTTTCCTGAGCGAACAAAGCATATAGAAGTTGATTGTCATAGTGTGAGAGATGCAGTTCAAGATCGACTCATTGTCACGCCACATGTGAAGACTACATAACAAGTAGATGATTTGATGACTAAGTCTTTGGGAAGTTCAACCTTTCAGTATTTGATGTCCAAGTTGGACATATGTAATCTACATGCTCCAACTTGAGGTTGAGTATTGAGAAGATTCTAGTGGGTTTTAAGTATATGAGCTTATTGTATATGATTATAGTTTCCCTAAATATAAATAACCTAAGATCTCTCACTATGTAAAAGAATCAATTCAATATATCAATTCATACAATCTCTTTACAAAACCTTTTCAAAAATTCCCTTCTATGGGTGTCCATATTAAACTCTCGAACGTTCCATCCAAAAAAATTATGTACACATTTACAAAAGATAAGCTTTAGGGCTCATCGCCCTAGCAGATTGTTTCTGCTTTCTTGAAAGAACTGTAGTGAACCCCTCAGATTCGTCTATCTCACCTTCTTCCTTTGAGCCACTAGCTGGTGGTGTAGAGTCTTGTGGAATTTTAGGAAGGGTCAGAGACTGGTTAAATTTGAAAAGTTAAGATCGATTTGGAGGATACCAAATGAAGAAATAATTAACGATTTAATTTGTTGGTTTTTCAGGTGGTAGTTGATAATGGTATCATTCAAGTAACTTTCTCTAGGTCGAGCCCACAGGGAGTGATAACCGGAATCAAATACAATGAAATTGACGATCGTGGGTAAGATTTTTTAACATATAGACCATATAATTATCTTTTAACACACTCTTTTTATAGTTTTGGAACACGTTATTATATAGAAATATAAATGTCCATTGGATAAATTCTAATGGAAATAGGTATTGGGATGTAGCCTGGTACGAACCGGAAAAGCCATTGGAAATTGACAAGTGAGTTTCTCATCCTGTTTTTTTACTATACAATTTTTTATTTTATTTTTTGCAGTCAGTTGCCATTAACTGGTTTCAATAACATGTTTTATACTAGTTTGATAAAATAACATTTATTTCTATATTTTGGTTGTATTTCGTAGATTATAAGGAACTAAATTTGAGATCATAACTCAGAACGAGGAACAAGTTGAAATTTCATTTACAAGAACGTGGACCATTTCTAAACTTGGCTCCTTGGTCTCTCTATATGTAGATAAAAGGTAAATTATTGTTAAACATGAATTTACACACTACACATTAAAAGAAAAAAATTATAATCGTGAATAAAAAAAAAATTCTCTCTCTCCCTTTCCCTCTCTCGGCTCTCCCACTTTCAAATTTAAAACGGGACTTGTGGAAGGATAAAAAGGAGGCGTGCTCCCAAACCTTCGACCGAGCACAGACTTCAGTCTTCCGCTCTTGAGCTCGCTGGTAAGAGCCAGTCTCAGCGAGCTCTCCTAAAATTTCAATATCTTCTACGGCTTCTTCAATCCTACAAATTTCCTTTTATCCTCAATCTCACGATGGCTCTGGTGAACGCAAGATGAAGACGACATTGCACACCGGCCAGTTTGCATACGGCGGCGAAGCACAGTGGTCGGTAAGGGGAAGGCACGGGGACCTCTAGGCGGCTACAGTTCTCTTCCCCACAAAGTAAGAGGTCTCGCGATTTCTTGGTAGATCTCGGGAGCAGGGCTGTCGGGATCCGGTTTATCTTCTTCATCGGATGGAGTAGGAACCGGCTTCCCTTGTCGCCGGAAACCTACCTCCGGTTCTAGTTATTCAGAGTAAACAAGTTCTGTTTGATGCATCAGAATATGTGAATAATTGTAATGAGACAGACAGTTTTGTTTAAGGCTCTAAACACTTAATACAGGCTCTAAACACTGGATTCGTCCTCGACAGAGCTTTGTCAAATGTAATTTTGATGGAAGCAAAGATAGTATTGGTAACTCGAAAGCTGCTGGGGTCATAAGAGATGCTGCAGGTAGATATAAGGAATCATCAACAAGTAAAGGTGCTATGAGTTTTGATGTTTTGGAATCTGAATTCCAAGCATTTTTGATGGTTATACAACACTCTTGGATCAGAGGATATAGGAAGATAATATTTGAAGACGATAATAAGGATCTAATAGATTTAATTCAAAAGGAAAACATAGATTTCCAGCACCATAATTGGATCAAGGATGTTGACATGTAGAAGCAGAAATTTGAAGAGATTCGTTTTCAATGGATCCCAAGAAACAGAAAAAGAAAAGGAAGAAGATCGCTGTGTAGCAAGTTATAACTCCGACAACACGAGTATAAGCAAACCAAGCCATCCACTTTCTTGCATTAACTGTAAATCAGATAGACCATTTTAACTCTAATGTAGAATCAAATCTTACTGATATCAAGTGGAATCACGCCACTAAATCTGCACTGCCATCTACCAAGCCGAAAAAGAATCTTCATCTTAATCTCTCCAAATCCATCACAACACAAAAGGAGTAACGTTGATTTTACATCTTCTCGAAGTGGAATCCCTTTCAGTCGCCGGTGTGTGAGAGAGAGGGTAACAAATATTTCAATTTAACCAATTAGA
>OVBE01014578.1:0-11300 GCA_900406425.1 Iberis pinnata | reverse complement strand
CCCCCCCCCAACTAGAGTCACACTGTCCTCAGTGGAAGTTGGAGTGTTGGTAGAAAACGTCTTTTTAGGATAGAATGCACTGATGTTGACGTAATCTTTGGGGTTCTGCATAGACTTTCATGGTAGATGACCATTTGCAGAAGTTGAGGTCGAGGCGGTTTTTCCTTCAAGAGTGGTGACCCTAGAGGTTAGATTGTCAATCCTAGAGTAGATTGCACCGAATGATGTATCCATCTTGTGTTGGAGTTCGCCAAAGTTCTTTAAAGTTTCCAATGCATAAGCAGCTTGACCTTGAAGTATTTGTTGTAATGTAGCTTCGTTGTTGAAGGGTTGAGTAGTAGGTTGAGTAGATGCGAAACCAGGAGGTACACTAGTAAGTTGATGTTGTTGTGGTTGTTGAAAACCATTATGTTGTTGTTGCTTGGAGTAGTAACCCCTGTTCTGGTTGAAGTCGTTGAAGGGTTGAGAGTTCTTCTGCTGTTGAGGTGGGTACACTTGGTCTTGAGGATTAGCAACGTTGTTGCTTCTGTAAGAAAGACCAGGGTTGTTGGAGTAGTTGAAGTACTCTTTGTTGTAACCCCCTTGGTTCTGCACATTGCACATCTCCTCTTATTGTTGAGCTTCGGCAGCTTGAATCTGGAGTTGTTCTTCATCAGAGATGAAGTGAACTTGATGTTGTTGACCCAGGAGTAACTTGTCCAACTTCTCATTCAGCGCCTTTATCTCCTTCTTAGTGCCATCATCAGATGCAGAAGGTCCTCTTGGTGTTCTATCATAGTCCTCACTATAGATCCCATCAAACTAGGCAAGGTTCTCAACCAACTCCCATCCGTCATCAACTCCTTTGTTGAGGAAGTTCTCGTTACTTGCAATGTCCAGCAGCATTCTGATCTTTGGAAAGGCACCTCTGTAGAGTGTGCTGAGCAAGGAAGCCTTGTTAAAACCGTGGTGGGGGCACTGCATAGTTCAGTTTTTAAAACGCTCCCACGCCTCAGAGAAGGTTTCAGAGGTCTTTTGTGCGAACCCGGAAATTTCATTCCTCAAGCGTGCTGTCCTTGAAGTTGAGAAGAACTTCGGGAGGAATGCCTTCTTGTAGGCATCCCATGTGGTGATTCAGTTCCTGGGGAGTGACTTCTCCCACTGATGTGCCTTCTCCCCCAATGAGAATGGGAAGAGGCATAGCTTGAATGCATCTTCATTCACACCGTTGATCTTTGTCAAACTGCAGAACCTATCGAACTCATCCAGGTGATTAAGTGGGTCTTCCAAAGGTAACGCATTGAACCTGTTTCTCTGGACCATAGCAATGAGACTAAATTTGATCTCGAAGTTGTTGTTCTGTATTGTAGGTGGATTTTCCATGTCTAACGGTGTGTGTGTTTGGGTTATCACCAGTACCAATGGTGTTCTGGTTTTCTCGTTCAATGTTGTCTGCCAAGTTGAGGTTCAACCTTCTCAAATATTCCAGACGTTCTTGTTCACGCTTGCCCGAGAGTGTTCTCGTTCAATAGCTCTGATATCGTCTACGAGTAGAAGCAAGTTAGTTGGTCCTCTGCTTCTCAGGTTCATACACTGCTAAGTAGGTACCTGAAAACAAAGCAAACAACGTACATTGGTAAGTAAAAACGTAAAAGAAATGCTTGATCTGAAAAGATCCAAAATCAAGAATGTAATAACAAATCCCAAATGCAACGACGCCAAATTGATAATAGGGATTTTGGGTCTCTGGGTTATCAATCAACCCATCGTTGTAGTATAGGTGATGATGGGCTTTTGTTAATCCATAATGGGAGCGTACTAAGCAATGTGGATGTATTGGATGCCTTAAAGTCAAGCTAATGTTAAAAAAGGGGTTTTGGTTTCTAAAAGGTCCTAAGTGCAATGAAAGTAAAAAGCATAAAAACAGAGAAAGGCTTAAAACACTTTTGGATGCAAAACAGAGTAAAAGCAAGAAAAGGTAAAAATGCAATCAATGTAAAGTCGTTCCTGAGGACAAAGGGTAATTGACTTGGGAAACCATCCTGGCTACCTAAGTACCTAACATACCTCAAACAATGAGCTGACCCCTAGACAATAGCTCTACTAACAATCAATTCCAACGTCTTGGCAACCAATCTCAAGCAAAGCAATGGCAGACTTAACTGTCGTCAAAGACGGCGACTACCTAGCAGGCATTAACCTCTACTACTCTAGCTAACTCATTTCCCACATCTATTCACAGAGAAGGGGAAACAAATCTCTGGAACCCCCTCGGTCCGGTCACCTCCAATAACTCACCTCTTAGTGTTGTAGGGCCTAACGGCGGGTCTCTGTCCCTCTAGGGTAGGAGTACAATCAACATTAAGCCGAGGAGGTCCATAAGGGATCTAACAAAAAAACAACTTAGGTACCTAAGCAAACCTAGGATATCAACCCTTATCTACCCCCATCCTCAGGAACATGGATGACTACTCGCTACTCATGGGAGTAGAAGCAGATGAAACAACAAACATAACCTTGAACCTAAACATGCAGATCTCGGAAGAACAGCAAGAACACAAACCCAGAAATGAAGAACAACAATGAAAAGGGAAGCTAAGCAAGAGATTAAAAACTTAAGACGAAAATCAAGATGCACAAACTAAAGAACAACCTAAAGCTAAGCAAGGAATCAAAGGAAAAACAGTAGATTAAGTAAAGAATTGAAATAAAAATGGTTTTTACACCAATAACATGAAGAATAAAACTAAGAAATGAAAACCTAAGACAAAAACCTAAAAAGGAAAGAAAAACTAAAGCTTGTGCAAATGGAGGCGAATTATGGCTTTTATAGTGTTCAGAGAAAAGCCCTAATTCGCACTAAAGACAAAATGCTAATCATTGTCTTGGATCTTGGGCCTTGCTTCAGGTGGTATCCGGATTCGAGTTGGTCGGGTCGGTGCGTGTTTGCCTTTTAGTAAGTGAGTGGACAATCGATCTGGACTAATGATGCTTGCTTGGGATCGATCTAGCGTTGAGTGCGTCCAAAGTACGTCTGAGGTTGGAATCTATCCCGAAATTGAGTGCCTGAGATCGATCCCAACATAAGTGAGACTGATCTCGTATGTTCTTTTCTTAGTCCAACTTCATCTTCGTGCACTTCCTTGGCTTTGTTTGAGACTTCATCAGAAAAATTGAAAAAGTGAGGGGGGGATCGATCTGAATTTCATGCGGGATCGATCTGGAGTGGCTGCGGAATCGATCTGCATAGTGCTGGGATCGATCCCGAAGGTGCTGAGTGGGATCGATCCTGTTTCATCGCCGAAGTGCCTGAGATCGATCCTGCATAATGCTGGGATCGATCCTGCAAGTGCTCAGAGGTAAGTTCAGTCCATTCCATGTTGAGTGCTTAGTGCTGCTCCATCCAACGTTAAGTGCTGCTTTTCTGAAATTTCTCAAATTCTTCCTAAAAACTCCTGAAAGTCCTGAAAAACCTCCAAAATGCGCGCATATGCAAATTCTAATGCAAAATTCCTAAAAATCCTAAACTTAGTGAAATCAACCATAAATGTGATGTATGCACGCTTTTAGACCTCAGAATCGATGCTAATTGATATGTAAAATCCATGAAAATTCAGAGTCATCAGCACCCGCAATCATCAAGTGGACCTCATGCATTTACTACAAGGGGACGTGGGCGTAGGAGAGGACGAGGACTGAGGCGTGCTAGAGGTCATGGTATATAGGACAAGAACCACCTATTCCTATGGGATATGGCTGTTACATTTCACCTTGGACAGGAAGAATATTTGATATTTGGGAAACTAGTGTTGTGGACATAAATGGTCCTCCCCCAAGATCACCTCCACCTCAAAACCCATAGCTTAAGCCTTATGTAGCTATATTAGGATGATTTTCTGTTATGCATTTTGTAGGATGATCTCAACTTATTTTGGTGTTGTAGTATTTAACTTACTCTCTATGCACTTCTAGGATGATCTATAATTTTTTGGTAATCTATGTAGTGTTGTTCTTTTGCGTCATTCTTCATTTATTAGCCATTACCAAACCACTAAAATAGTTCTTAACTTGAACAACTTAGCCACAACGATATCTTACAACACTACTTAACACAACAACAATGACTCAATAACACAAACGATGATAACAAAACATGACCATAAACATAACTCACTTAAAACAGTTTTTCCCCACTGTCAATATCATAGCTGTAACAGCAACAAATTCACACCATGAAATCACTATGAACTATCGCAATATTTTCTCTCTTTCCTTCGATGCCATTGCTTCATAAGTTTAATCTTCTCTTCTTCAAACTTGAAATTAGATGTACCCATTTCACACCTTTCTTGATTATTCATAGTCCGAATTGTGCCTTTAAGTAACTTGATTTCTGACTTTTGCTTATGAATCACATCTTTCGCCTCCACCAAGCTCACATTCTGCCAACCATTGGGCTTTTCTTCGTCTGCCCACCTAAAAAAATCCGTGAACAGCACATCGATAGAATCTTGTACCAGGATTCTCATCGGTCCATGACTTCATCACCATCGTTGGCTTGCAACAATGACATAAGGGACTAGAACTCGTTTTCACCTCTCCATGACTTCAGCTGCAAGAGTTTGCGTCTAATCTCTGGCTTCCATCCATCTTCATACCTCTAATGTTTCTCTGGATCGGCAAAGTAAAAAAAGATAATAGATGTTAAATCGGCAAACCTAAATAAAAGGGAGAAGAAGATGGTAAAACATGGATTATTAAAAAATAATAACCCACATGCTTAGCACAGTAACAGAACCGTTAATCTCATTAATGAAATTAATATAAACTTTCAATTTTGAATTATTTGTGTATTAATTTGACAACGCAAAAAATATATGGGTATTGATATGGAAATAAAACAAGTTTGTGTGTTAAACCGGTAATAGTTTAAAGTGTTGATATATTTTTAAGGAGTTTTCCTTTGTTTTAATCTTGCAAAATTTATACTTGTACAACGAATGTTCACGTTTGATCCGGAATCTGATAAAAACATAACACATGTGATGTGACAGCGAATGAGTGAATGGTTACAAATTATTTTTATCCTTTAATGTGACCACAAATTTAAAATACATAGATCATCTTTTTTTTTTAACGTAACGTAAAACGTGGTACAGTTACGAATAGAAAATAGAGAAATGTTTTAATATGTAACATGATATACGTGATAAAATAAAATATTGTAACTGGAACGCCACAGATCGTGCTGCAGGATTCTCTTTATTCGTTCGAGAATAGCCCCACTGTAATACATTAAATCATTACAAGATAATTTTCATTCACCATTACGCTACTAATCGCCATAAGCCAGAGCCGAATCCAAAATCTCATTTTGAAACATTTTTATGTAGGGGAAGTGGCCTTTTTCAATGGTTAAAGGTCTACCTCTTTATTATTTCCTATTGAAGTCCAACACCACGCAGTTGTGAAATTCAACAACATAAAAATAATCATGCATCGAATCTTCTCGATCCAATTGTGAAAAAAAAAAACATTTTTATTTTTTATAAGGTTGTACAAGTCCAGCTCAAATTGAAATGTGGATCCATTATAAAAATAAAATAATTGCATGTAGACATGTAAGTCAAACTCAAGTTATCTGAATCGTTGGAAGACCTTCCAGACAGAGTTGGCTAAACACATTCGTATAATCAAAACATATTCGTATAAAACATTTTGTTGGACTTTTGACGTTATAGAATCCTTAATTTATGAAATTAAAACAAAAAGATTCTATGACATTTGAAAATATATTAAAATTTTTAATATAAAGTTAAATAAAAAAATGCAGGTAAGAATATTTTACAATTACTATTATGTTGGCAATAAATCACTGTTACTTTTATATTATAAGTTTAAAAATTTGAATTTGTTTATATTTTTTTTTCCTTCCATAATATTGATATTTATAAGATAAAAACTAAATCTTGATATTTTTATTATATGGACTCAAAAAATTTCAGCAGCTCCGACTCTACTTCGAAGCTACAAAAAATGATGAGAGAAACATTCAAGAAGATTTGCAACAAGTAAAAACCTTATAAAGCCCCTGATATACCTAGGGATCTTTATTATCCGACTCAACCAAACCCAAAAAATATTCGTTCATATAAAACTCAAATTCAAAAAATTTTCACATATTTCTTAAGAAATAAAATCCAGAAAATATTATGAGGTATTAGTTTACCTATAATTACTCAATCATTTTTTTTTTTTTTGTATACCCTCTATATGTGGTATAAAATAGTTTAATTGCTTTAATGCTATTTAAAATCTCTTGTATCTTGTATGCCGCAGTTGCATCTACTTCTGAACTCTCGGTAAGCTGGACAAACGAAACTAAGATTGAGTCTAAAGATGACATCAACTGGATACTTCAGATAAGATTGGCTCCAAACTTGGCTAATCAGCTGTATCATTAAGGGCTGAAATCAGGTCTTGAGAGTCCGTCTTCATTGAGATTCTTGATATACTCATGTCCTTCATACACTAGAGAGCCCATTTGAAAACCACTGTCTCTGTTGCAAGTGCAGACGACTGTTTAGGAACAGCTTTACAACCACACTGAAAGAAGGTATTTCCTTTCATTAGCAGCCATCCGAGGCCACTAACGCCACCATCATTACGCCATGCTCCGTCCGTAAAGCAAGTGAACTCGGATGCTTGGTTAGATAGAGAATGGGCTTCAGTGAAGTAATCCCTTGAGTAAGAATGGTTCAGGCTTGGTCGATCTTTGGTTTCTTCTTCTGCTTCTCTACTTATCTTTCAAGTTTCCGCATCTATTTGTGCCAGTCTCAGCGTTTTATGAGTTGTTGTATCTTTGGTGGAGAAGCAAAAATTGTTTTGTTACTTTCCATAGTCTCTATAGCAGCCAAGGTAAGAGTCGGAAACAACCGTCATTCAGAGTACCTGATCCTTGCTTATGCAGAACATAGTAAAAAGTAACATATAGCGATGATTCAGGGTGAGGAGGAAACATTAGTGTGGCATTCGCAAGGGTCCATGATAACAAGTTTTTATATGTGTTGTGTCAATTCCCTATCCACATTATCATGCCATTGTAGTATAGATAGGAGTCAATCCAAATGGGTGTGATGCTAAGCACTCTAGATACAATTGGAATTACTAATTCAAGCCAAATGAAAAGATGGGTTTTTATCTAAAAGTCCTAAACAAATCAAACATGCATGAAGTAAAACAGGAAACGAAAGCAAGGATGCATAAACAAGAAAGTAAAGATAGACAACAAGTGACACGAAAGCATGAAAGTAAAATGGGTAAAAATGCAATCAAATGGGAAGCAGTTCCTAAGAACGAAGATAATTGAACAAAGAACCATCCTGAACTACCTAGACACCTAACATACCTCAAAAATGAGCTAATCCCAACACAATAGATTCATATGCAACCAAGTCAAATCTCTTGATAAATGGTTTCAACCTAAGAAATCACCAGACCTAACTCACGTTAATGGTACACTACCTAGCAAGCATGATGAATCAATCTACTAAATCTAATAAGCAACCTAAACATCTAATCTCTTAGGCTAGGTATGTAAATCTCTAAAATCACCATGTTCAAGCATTTCATTCAACTTCTTCTGGGTGCTGAAATGCCTAATATCAGATTTCAGTTGATGAGAAAGAAATCAGCATGAAGAGCAGTGAAATAGAAGGGATCTACTAGCAATCAAACTTAGGTATCTAGGAAAAACAGGATATCAACACCAGTCTACCCCATCCTCAAGAACCCAAGGGAACTACACACTACGCATGTTGGGTACGAAATCAGAGAAAAAAGAAAGCATAACTACTAAGCATGACATTAGAATCAAAAGTCAAACTATGAAGAAGAGCGAGAACAAAATGTCTGAAAACGTGATGATGACGATGAACAAAACGAAAAATCAAAGATGCAGAGGATGAAGATGAAAAACAACAAGAACACTAACCCATAAAAGTAGAGTTCTAAGGAAACAGTAGCAAACCCATAAATGATGATCAACACAAAAAAGAGATTAAAGGCATAAAACAGTAGATCAATATGCACCAGATAGTTCACAACCTAAATCTAAGCATAAAAATGAAGTAATCGAAGGCTAAACATAAACTTAATTAGAAAATCTGGGTTTGAACATGAAGAGAAACAAAGCAAAACAGAGAGAAAAATAAACCTAAGACAAAACCCAAAAAAGGCAAAAATAAAGCTTATTGCGAAATGGAGGCGTTTTAGGGCTTATATAGTGTTTCAGAAAAAGCCCTAAAAGCGCTAAAAGAAAAAAGTACAAAAAATCCTAATGGTTCTTCTTAACCCGAAACTGGGTCATCCTGGGTTGGGTCGTCGGTTCAGAACGAATCTTTGGGATTGAGGCGTGATAAAACAGGAGTAAAGCAGCTCGGGTGGAACCGTGAGACTTGGCCCATGATTGAGCAAAGTGATCGAGGCATGTAACGAGCTGGCTCGATGGTTTATCGAGCCACGCCATCGAGGTGGAGCTTGGAGACATGGAAGATTGGTCGGGAGGTTGAAGAAGATCGAGTCGAGTTATTCGCTTTCTCGATGGTTGATCAAGGTAGCATATGGCTTTGTCGAGACGGACGATCGAGGCCTAGGCCAAGGCACCTCCTTGGCTCGATGTGGTAGCCAAGGTGATTGATGCGGATGATCGAGGCACTAGGTCGGGCGATCGAGGTGCGTTGTGCTGCTTGGCCGAGGCGAAGTGCTCGAGTGATCACGTCGGGCTTGGGATGAAAAAGTTGGTCGAGGCCAAGTCGAAGCATTTGATCGAGCCCGTGTTGCAGATGAAGATTTGGTCAACGCCGAGTATACGATTTTGCATCTTGATTTAAGTAGCCTTGGGATATCACCGAGTTCATGTCGTGCACTTCCTTTCCTTCTCCTTGTCCAAATATGCACCTATGTTCTGTAAACTCTTGAAAGTCTTGAAAAATCTCCAAAATGCATATGTATGCAAGTGCTACTGCAAAATTTCCTAAAAATGCAAAATTACTAAGAATGTTCTAAGAATTCAACTTGTTGACATCTAAATGATCCTAAAATAATGGTAAATGCGTCCTTAAAACCACTAAAATGCAGAGAAATCAACTCCCCCAAACTATATCCTTTCTTGCCTTCAAGCAAATAATTCATAAGCCTGGAAGAAAAGTTTGAAAACGGGAACTCAAAACCAAAACATGCTGGCAAAACAGGTAATATCAAGGTCCAGGTTACTAATTCTAGAATAAAATCCTAATCTCATCCTACTTATGAGCCTTAGCCATACTCATCTCAGTTCATTCCAGATTAGTTCCAACATCCACAATGCATTCAAATTCATTTACCCCTTTAACATTCGTTAAATAGGAACTGTGAATCAAGTCATGCACATTCATTGTACTCATTTAGCCAAGGGACTAGTTAAGGGATAAAAA
Source organism: Iberis pinnata (assembly GCA_900406425.1). NCBI lineage: Eukaryota > Viridiplantae > Streptophyta > Magnoliopsida > Brassicales > Brassicaceae > Iberis > Iberis pinnata. The sequence continues at coordinate 1,848 of OVBE01014578.1, read as the reverse complement.
TGACCTCTTTATGCACTAGCTAACATTTTAGAACATGGTTCTCTCAAAAAGGGAATGAGCTTTAGCAGAAGGCTAAAGGTAGGAACACTTATATGCATACAAGAACAGAATCCCATCTACCCAAAGTTACTGAAACTAAAATGTCCCTGATTCTAACCCAGTAGGAGACCCTGATTCTACCCTTTTAAGTTTCTAAGTGATCTTAGTCGTTCACATTCTCCCTTTTCCATCTTTTCCTCAACTTTTCCTAGGAGATGTTTCTTTCTTATTTGATTGCTAGCGGATTTGGGGACTTCATGATTTAAGTGCCTTTGGTTTTTGACCTTTTTCAATTTGCACTAACTTCTTGGGTTTTACTCTTTTTATTTCCTTGTCATTCCTTTTCCCGTTTCTGCACTAACCATACATTTCATATTTTTTCTCCCAAACCCTTTACTAGACCATTATGTTTTCTTTTTCTTTTCCTTTCCTCTCCTAAGGTTCATAATACCCTTTCTTTTACCAGCTTCCCACATCCTTTCATTCTTTTTGAAACCAACCCCAATACCCAAAATCAAACCCCAGCCCACCTAGTCCTATCTAGTCCAAAAAGCATGGACTAGAAACTACATGAAATTCCATTCCTGTCAGTTCAAACCTAACACTTTATACCAAGCTCATTCCATAAAAGACCTAACACTCAGTAATAAATTCATGGCTTGAAAGAAGGCAACGTTCAAGGGTGGGAAGTCTACTTGGGTTAACAAGAGTGGTGAAATGGTAGATGAGAACCCAAATATGTATATACTATCCATGAGTTCAAATCCATCACACAAACATGATAATTACACGTCAATTTATAATAAACAGAGACAAACTACATATCACAACATGCTTCCGAAAAGAAAAGATCATGCAATTTCACATTCCAAGTATGGTGCAGTCTTACTTCAGACTTAATCATGATGCATTAGACAACTAATAACCAGGACATTGATACTACCTAAGAAAACAACATATTTACAAGGTCCAAGATTCCTATGCAAGTGCAGACAACATAAACTCAATCCTAACAGACTAATGCAACTACATGATCACTCTGTTTTTGAAAACGATTTTCGAAAAAATTTCAATTTTTTTTTTGGTTTTTGTATGCCTTAGATGCAAAATTGAAATAAAAAAATAAGTAAACATGATCAGTACCTCCTATCCTCTCCCCCAAACTTAAATTACACAGTCCCTTGTGTAATAAAAATTTGAAGGAAAAGTTAGGACGAAAACGCAAAAACAAATGGAAAATATGCTATGGTATATACAGTGAAAAAGGGTTTGTGTGGTACTATATTCAGGTTGAGTTGAAGAAGGTGAGTCATGTGTTGGTTTGACCAAGAGTTGGTGTGGCTTGATGATGTTTTCTTCATGGCTTGATCATTACGCATTTCAGCTCGATCTCTTTATGTCATGGTGGATCGACGAAAGTATTGTCTCGATCACATGGGTGGGCGCCTCGGTCGTGGAGGTGTGCCACGCCTCGGTTCTAAAGGTGTGGTTGATGTAGACCAAGTTAGTGTTGACTCGATCAAGACAAGGTGGCCTCGATCAAGTCTTGGCTCGATCACTTTTGTCCGAGGTGACTTGATTGCTTTATGGTGCCTCGATCATGAAATGTGCCGCTTTTCTAATTATCCAAGACCTAATCCCAAAGTACCTAAAATACTAAAATTGAACCAAAAAAACTTAAATGCTTTAAACGAAAAACCAAACATAAATTGAAAATGTTATATGTACAAGGATAAACAAGGGACTTCCACCTGATAGCTAAGATTTTGTGTGTGTTATGTGAGAATGATATGGTTTTCCCTACACTAC
>OVBE01014577.1:0-11990 GCA_900406425.1 Iberis pinnata | reverse complement strand
AGAATGGTTAATAGCATCACCCATTTGGATTGACACCTATGACCACTACAACGACATCATAGTGTAATTAGGAATTGACACAGGAAAAAGCCTACTATCAGTACACCTTCGGTTTGGAGTGCATGGGTACACCATTATCTCTTACCTTTTGGGATGCAACTCTCACGATGCATAGCTCATGGATCTGGAGAAAGACTCTTCAATGTCGTGCCTTTGCCGCTGCCTATTTTCGCCGTGATATTAGGGACGCTAACACTACCTCCTTTTGGTTTGAAAATTGGAAAACTCTTGGGCCTCTTATATCTCTTGCAGGTGAGCGGGGGATCCAGGAGTTTAGTATTCCTAGGCATGCCACAATTGCTAATGCGACTACTTCTGCATCATGGCGCATTCGTCATCCTCGCCTCCAAACACTGCGTCGCCTTCACGGCCAACTAGTGGCTCTTCCACTTCTGGACATTAATGCTGGACCAGACATTGCACTTTGGAAGCATGGAGACAATAAATTCAAGTCGTGTTTCTCATCGTCTCTTACGTGGCAGCCGCTAAGTATTTCCTATCCCTCTCAATCCTGGTTTCAAACTATCTGGTTTGTCCAATCAATACCTCAGTTTGCTTTCATCTCTTGGCTCGCTATTCTTGATAGGTTGTCAACGGGCAGTTGGACAAGCCGCTGGGGTGCACATCAGCCATGCTTATTCCGTGGTGAGCTGGAAGAGATGCGTGATCATCTCTTCTTCGCTTTCCCCTATACTTACACACTATGGACCGAGCTCACCCGACCAATCCTTAAACATCGCCTAACCCCATGCTGGGCACGTACTCTCTCATCACTTCAGCTTCGATCTCACTCCCGGCTTGACCTCCCTCTTCTCCGTCTCTGCTTCCAAGCAGCTATCTATCACATTTGGCGTGAAAGAAACAATCGATGGCATGAAACTCCACCGCGTTGCACGTCGGCTCTACGACGTTTGATCATCAACACCATCACCAACCGTCTGACCAGCCTCAACTACGACCCTACATCACCTTTTCACACTGTCCGTCAACATTGGATTCAGCTCCATGGATGATGATCGCTGTCTTGGTTTCTCTACTCCTTCATTCCTCCTGGCATTACCAACCTCACCGATCACATCTCATATCACTTGGTTTTCTTCCGATAGGTGGTGCTCAATGGTTTGTACTCTTTTTCCTACTGCTAGTTTTATCCCACTGAGTTTTCTAGTAGTAGGTTTTAATGAGGCACCATTTGAACACACTCCACACTTAAGACCGACTTTTACATGTTTTAGCTTTGCTACACATTATATTTTTTATTCTCTTTGTACATATGAAACTCTTTTAGTTGATTAATATATTTAACATATCATAAAAATGTACTTCATAACAATTTTTTTTGTTGTCACATTCATCTTTAGATCACAACGAGCATAACATAAAAATATATAATAAATATTTTTATTTTTAAAAAATTTAAATTTAATTTAATTTATGAATTTGATAATAAATTAAACTTTAGAAATTTTAACATGATAAAATTATAATATAGTTTAAATTTATAATGATTAAAATTTTATGTTAATAATATTTTTAATTTTCACTATGCTTTTAAATATATTTAAAATATATGATAGATTTAAATTTAAACTATCAACTCACTTTTTAAAAAAAATTATACAATAATATTTTGTTTTTAAACATATCCCATAAACCGCACGAGACATCATCTATCGTTCCATAGAGGTTTTAAATTATTCCATAGTATTTTCCTTTGTCAATATTTATATATACATATTTGCATTTTTGTTATCCATTTTTTTTGACCAAACACAACTTAAAATTGTTATGGTTTGATGTTTTTCTTAATAAAAAAAAACATGTTTGTAACTTGATTACTTTTTCTGGCAGTGATTACTGAGCAAAGCCAAGTGCTATTTCTACTTGAAAGTAATAATTTGATTTGTTGTCCAACAAATTTGAACTACTTGGATTAAATAAAAGTTAAAACTAGTCCACGTTTTTCAATAAAAAAGTTCTCACAAGCAAAAAGAATAAGTTAAAAACTAGTCCACGTTGATGAACCACCACTTGAAAATCTTGAACATCTAAATCCGTCAAACCAAATTCAATTCAACTAATTAAACACAGTCTCACAAGCTTTCTCTTCGACCTCAAACTCTTCTTCCTTATTATAAAATAACAAACAAAAACAACCAAATTTCTCAAAATTGAGAGAAATGGCCACAACATCTTCTACTTCAAGCAGAGTCTCAAACTTGAGTCTCTTCTTTCTCTCTTTCTTCTTCTTAACTCTCACAGCTTTAGTAGAATCTGCTGGTCGTGGAGTTAACAACAACAACAACAAAAAAGGCTTATTAGGAGCTTCATTTATATTTGGAGATTCTCTAGTCGATGCCGGAAATAATAATTATTTGTCGACGTTGTCTAGAGCCAATATGAAGCCTAATGGTATTGATTTCAAAGCTTCCGGTGGGAATCCTACCGGCCGGTTTACCAACGGTCGAACCATCGGTGACATCGTTGGTACGTGCAAAAATCGAATAATTTCATCAACTATATTCTATAACCAATACATACATATAGTAATTGCTATGCGTTACATGATCTATGTGAACGATTCTAAAACGTTAAAACTTTCAATTTATGGTTTATAAGGGGAAGAACTTGGATCAGCGAATTACGCGATACCATTTTTGGCACCAAATGCTACCGGAAAAGCTCTATTAGCCGGTGTAAATTACGCATCCGGAGGAGGAGGAATTATGAATGGCACCGGGAGAATATTTGTAAGCCTTTTATCATTTATTTTATATTTTCAAAATGTTTTAAATTCGTACGTGTGTGCTTATATTTTTTGTGGAAATGTAAATATTTGGTAGGTGAATAGGTTAGGCATGGATGTACAAGTTGATTTCTTCAATACTACAAGAAAACAGTTCGACGATATTCTTGGAAAAGAGAAAGCAAAAGAGTATATAAGCAAGAAATCAATATTCTCTATCACTGTAGGAGCAAATGATTTTCTCAACAATTATCTATTCCCACTTCTCTCCGTTGGAACAAGGTTCACTCAAACTCCTGATGACTTCATCGGCGACATGCTCGACCATCTACGTGACCAACTAACCGTAAGTACTAAATCGGTTTTGAGGCCAAGTAAAGCAAGTCCGAGCTTGCAGCCTATTTTTTTATTTTCAAAATTTTAGTTTGAGAAACATCCTATTTCTAAAATTTTAGTTTAAAAACTAGCTCTTTTTTTATTTTAGGTTGCAGTATTTAAAATCTTATGATTGGTCCTCCGTAACCAACACTAAAAAAGTTTTGTTTGAATTTATATCATATGTTATTAGCTTAGAGTCGAATTTTTATGATTGTAATTATGCAGAGGCTATATAAATTGGATGCAAGGAAGTTTGTGATAGGGAACGTTGGACCAATCGGATGCATACCGTATCAGAAAACGATCAATCAATTAAACGAAGACGAGTGTGTGGATTTGGCTAATAAGCTAGCAAATCAATATAATGTTCGATTAAAGAAATTACTAGAGGATTTAAACAAGAAACTACCCGGAGCTATGTTTGTCCATGCCAATGTCTATGATCTTGTCATGGAACTCATAACTAACTACAAAAAATATGGTAATATGTTTTTATATTATTCTACAACTCACATGTTCACAATATTACATATACATGTTTGCATAGTAGTATATAATATTGAGATGATTGGACCTATAGGATTCAAAACGGCGACAAAAGCTTGTTGTGGAAATGGAGGACAATTTGCGGGTATAATTCCATGTGGACCGACTTCAAGTATGTGTGAAGAGAGGGACAAATATGTGTTTTGGGATCCTTATCATCCGAGTGAAGCAGCAAATGTTATCATCGCCAAGCAATTGTTATATGGTGATATTAAAGTTATATCTCCGGTCAATCTCAGCAAACTTAGAGATATGTAAATTCATTGTTTGTTGATTGGAGATTCTATACGTAATTTGTTGCATTTACGTTTGTTATACGCCAAGTTGAAGGTCGCTCTTTCTATGTATCTGTTGTCTTGTATAATATAGTGAGAATGCTTTTGTGTTTGTCAAGATGTAACTGAAAATTGGGTTCATGCTCCAAATCGCGGAAAAAAATTGACATTTTTTTTTATATATATATATAAAAAATTGTGTAATTGATTTATTAAAGAAAATACTTGATTTTTTTTTGTCAAACCCATCTTTTCATTATAACTTAAGGTTTTAGAGATGAAATCTTTCACATACAAAGGTTCCTGTGGGAGTGTAAATTCTCCCGGGTCGGATTCTCGGAATTTGACCCGGCCCTAAAGAATAAATGGGCTTCCCCGGGCCCATTTGCGGGAGACGGAGAGCTCACAAGCCCACTAATAGAAGAGAGCTCACCAAACGGGTATGCTCGCGAAGAGAAGAGATCTCACCAAGCGGGTGTGCTCGCGAAGAGAAGAGAGCTCACCAAGCGGGTATGCTCGCGAGGAGAGCTGAACTCACCAGGAGAGCTGAACTCACCTGGAGAGCTGAACTCACTAGGAGAGCTGAGAGCTCGCGAGGAGAGCTGAACTCACCTGGAGAGCTGAACTCACCTGGAGAGCTGAACTCACCTGGAGAGCTGAACTCACCTGGAGAGCTGAGAGCTCGCGAAGAGAGCTGAACGGCGCGTGCAGAAATGGTCAACGCCTCCGAGTTGACCGCCAAAAATCGCGCCTCATTTATGATGATATCAGCAGTTATGGAAGATAATTCAAAGGGAGGATCTACGTCATAAATGCTCATAAAATCCATTAAAGAGAGCTGAGACTATAAATATGAGGGTGAAGGCTCAAAGAAGTGGGTTCTGAAAAATTTCATTTGTAAAACTTGAGAGAATATTGTAATTCAGAGATTTATTAATAAAACACATATTTTCAACAAACTTTCTGCACAATTTTCGATAATTTTGGTGTGAGAGATTCAACTCTCACATTTTGGAGCCGTCTGTGGGGAAGAGAAGACAAACACTCCGGTGAATTCGCTGAAGAACACTAACTTTGCCCAGAAAAAGAATGGAGATACCAACAGATTCTCAAATCGGAAGTCAGCATGCTGATGCAGCAAACCAGGTGGCCTCGGTGGTGAATCAGGACTCGCTGGTGGAGCTGAAGCTGATGCTGGCAACGCTGGTGGCATCTGCTGAAAAACAGAAAGAGTCAAGCGATGCGCTCATCGCTCGCTTCAACAGCCATGAGGAGCACGTGTCGACCCGGCTTGTGACCCTGACAAATGTCCAATCCGATCTAGAGGTTCGCCTAGGAGCCTTGACGAGCCCGATAGGGAGAACTGCACCGATGGTCTTGACCCCGGAGACCCTAGGAGATGGTGGGAACAGAGGTACCAGCAATCTGGATGAAAACTGGAGAGCTGACGATTCTTCGAACTCAAATCGGCGAGCTGGTGGCCCTACGGGTCCGAACTGGCAAGGTGAGCGCTCGCTGGATACAAGCAGGAGAGCTGGCAATCTCGTAGATCTAAACTGGGGAGCTGGCAATCCTGCTAATCCAAACCGAAGAACTGACACCCCTACGGGTCCGACCTGGGGAGCTGGCAATCATGCTGATCCGAACCAGAGAGCTGACGCCCCTACGGGTCTAAACTGGGGAGCTGGCAATCCTGCTGATTCGAACCGGAGAGCTGACGCCCCTACGGGTCCGAACTGGTGAGCCGGCAATCCTGCCAATCCGAACAGGAGAGCTGACGCCCCTACGGGTCCGAATCGGGGAGCTGACAATCCTACTGACCCGAACCAGAGAACTGACGCCTCTACGGATCCGAACTGCAGAGCTTGCAGTCCTGCCGATCTGAACCGGAGAGCTGATGCCTCTACAGGTCCGAACTGGCAAAGCGACGATTTGCTAGATGCGAATCGGAGAGCCGAAAACCAAAGAGCTTTGGGAGACACTGGAGAACTGCATACTCCAAGATCCATAAGGATGGATGATGACAACCTGGGAAGGGGTTTTCACGGACAAAGAGATCGCAAGTACGATGCGCTCTGAAGATCTATTGACAAGGTGAATGCTGAACTTCTCGCGGTGATATCAAAGGTCCATCGAGTCGCCAATGCAGCCCTGGAGATCGATCTCGTGATCACGAAGATAGAGAGGACTCCTTTCACTGCACGTATTGCGAACACACGATTAAGAGACACCGACATGCTGAGACTCCCTATTTACAAAGGGAAGTCAGACCCAAAGGCGCATATGACAGCCTTCAGGATTGCCGTCACCCGAGCTCATTTTAGCAAAGAGGAGAAAGATGCAGGGTACTGCAGACTATACGTCGAAAACCTGACAGGATCAGCTCTCGGGTGGTTTTCCCATCTCGAGGGGGATTTAATTGACAGTTTCGCACAATTGTCGACGGCATTTCTGAAGCACTATTCCATTTTGATGGACAAAGGAACCTCAGATGCCGACATGTGGACTTTAAGTCGAGGTCCAAATGAATCACTTTGAAGCTTTATTGAGCGGTTCAAGACCGTTAAAGCGAAGGTGTATGGTGTAAGTGAGTCGACAACACTTGCTGCACTCAAACACAGACTCTGGCATGAGTCCCCTTTCCGTTTCGATCTGAAAATTCATAAGCCGGAAACGATTGAGGATGCTCTTCATCGCTCTGTGAATTGGATGATTGCCTAAGAGGAAAAGGTTGCTCTCTCCAAGAAGTTTAAGGCTGTAAAAGGAGTTTCCGAACCTACATTCCTGCCGAAAAATTTCGAAAAAAAGGAGGGAAAATAATTCCGAGGAGGCNAAAAGGGGGGGGGGGGGGGGGGGGGGGGGGGGCGAAAGCAGGAGAGCAAAGACGGACCGTGCATGATAGGACGCGACCCAAATGCCTACTGCGAGATACACAAGTGCAATGGCCACGCCACGCACGAGTGTTTCAAGCTAAATAATTTCCTTAGTAAGAAATTTGCCAAAGGAGAGCTGAAAGGTGGAATCGACCTTGAGGCAATTGTTTGTGAGATGGAAGCCCCAGAAGAGAACATAGAGGCCCCTGCGGGAGAAAGGGCTTGGAGTTCAGAACGAGGAAGAACCTCAAAGGCTCCTCAAAAGAAGCGTATAGACTTCATCATGGGAGGATCAAAGCATTGCCGAGAATCAGTTTCTTCGATGAAGTTATATGTGAGAAAACAAGAGTTCGGCAAAGCGAGACACACTTCGGATCCTGAAAGTGAGATAAGCTTTACTGAACATGACGCTTCTCACCTAGACTTACCACACGATGATGTTCTAGTCGTCGAACTCAATGTCGGGGCAAACTGCAAGGTATCGCGAGTGTTGATTGACACGGGAAGCACCTTGAATGTTATGTTCCTAGAGACGCTTAAGCGAATGGGACTCAACAGTTCAGAATTGAGGGGTCCTCCGACTCCCTTAACAAGATTTAGCGGAACGATGGAGATGTCGCTCGGCACTATAAGACTCCAGTGTCTACACAAGGAGTCCATAAACTCATTGAGTTTACTGTGGTGGATTGACCGGCGGCTTACAATCTCATTTTGGGAACTCCTTGGCTCCACGAAATAAAGGTTGTCCCGTCCACGTATCATCAGTGTGTGAAGTTTCCAACCAAAGGAGGCGTAGGAGTACTCCGCGGAAGTCAGAAGAATTCCTGAGTATGTTACATGGCTGGCGTCAAGTCCAGGGTTCGATAGCAGCTAGAAGGCTCGGATTGCTCTTTTGAAGAAGAAAATCTGATTCTAAAATCCGGCGATAATCAAATAGCCTCAAGTCCGGAAGGCAGTAAATGGAAAGATCCGCAAAGACATACCACAAAGGTTCCTCTCGACCCGCAAGATCCAGAGAAGTGCGTAATCATAGGATCCCAGCTGAAGCGTGAGCTGATTCGGTTTTTACGGCAGAATAAGCAAAATTTTGCATGGATAACCAGCGATATGCCAGGAATAAGTCTCGATGTGATCTCACATCAGTTGAATGTTGATGCGGCCTTCAAGCAAAAAAACAAAGAAGGCGGAAGGTTGGTCCAGAGAAGTCCTAGGCCGTGAACGACGAAGTGTCAAAGCTTCTAGCGAACGACTTTCAGATCTTCAGTCTAACGCTCTCCCAACTGAGCGTACACTACCCTGAATGGTTAGCGAATCCCGTGGCGGTGAAAAAGGAGAATGGGAAATGGAGGATTTGCGTCGATTTCACAGATCTTAACAAGGCTTGCCCAAAAGATAGTTTTCCGCTCCCTCACATCGATCGGATGGTAGAGGCGACAGCGGGAAATCAGTTACTTTCTGTTATGGATACCTTCTCTGGATATAACCAGATTCTTATGAATCTGGAAGACCAAGAGAAAACGTCTTTCATAACGGATATAGGGATTTACTGCTACAAGGTTATACCCTTTGGGTTGAAGAATGCCGGTGCAATATATCAAAGATTGGTGAATAACATTTTTTACGTCAACAACATGCTAGTGAAGTCCTTGGTAAAAGATGAACATACTCATCAACTCGCCAAATGCTTCGAGATCCTCCATCAGTTTGGAATGAAGCTGAATCCAGAAGAGTGCACTTTCGCAATCATCTCTGGAGAATTCTTAGGCTATCTTGTAACTGAGCAAGGGTATCAAAGCAAATCCTAACCTGATAACCGCGGCAGCCCGCTATTACAACTCTCGGGTAAGGATCCGACATTTCAGCATGGGTAATCTCATACTTTGGCGAGTATTCTCAAATACAACCGAGTATGGTACCGAGAAACTAGACATAAATTAGGAAAGTCCTTACAAATAAACAAGATATGTGCGCTATGGTGTGTATGAGCTGGAGTCCAAAGATGGCGTCAAAGTCCCGAGGTTATGGAATGCGATGCATCTTAAAACATACTTCTGATTCTAAAAGTATAAGATAGCATTGTAATCGAGTTCGTGACGGTGTTTCTATACAACGCTCTCATCAATAAAGAAGCCCTTACATTTTTGTTTTGGCATCTGGAAAAAAAGAGAGCCTGAACCGCACTAAGCTAAAAAATACTTAAGTCAAAATAGCTAAACAAAAACTAGAAAACGCTTAAGTAAAAAAAGCTAGAAAAAACTTAAGTAAAAAAAAGCTAAATGAAAAAGCTTAAGATAAAAAGCTGAACTAAAGCTAAAATATGATTAAGTCAAAAGCTAAAAAAATGCTTAAGTCAAAAGCTAAAAAATGCTTGAGTAAAAAAAAAGGCTAAGCGAAATAGCTTAAGATAAAAAGCTAAACTAAAGCTAAAAAATGTTTAAGTCAAAAGCTATAAAAAACTTAAGTTAAAAAGCCGAACAAAAAGCTAAGATAAAAGCTAAAAACGGCTAAGTCTAAAAGCTAATACAAAGAGGCTAAAATAAAAACTCTAAAAGCTAAGACAAAGAGGCTAAAATCAAAGCTAGAAAATGCTGAGTGAAAGCCAAAAGCTAAATTAAAAAAAGAGTTCGCAAATCGAACAAAAGATTAAAATGAGCCCGGAAGGAACTTAAGCAAAAGCTAACAAAAGGTTTAAGGCCTAAAGGCCGAACTAAAAAGGAAAAGGATTCAAGCGAAAGCATAAACAACGCTTAAGTAAATCCATCAAAAGTCTCCAATAAATAAAGCATCAGGCCATCCTGAGCAACATATGACAAAAGTCTAGAAAATATAAAGAAAGATCTAGGTAAAATCCGAGCTAAGTACTAAAACATAAGAAAATGAAGAAAATAACATAAGTCTCTGAATCATAAAAATAAAGACAGAAAAGCGATCCTAAGTCTAAGAAGGATCCTCCGCAACAGTAGCGCGGATCTCCTCCACCAACTCATCCATCTTGGGTCCAATATTGGACCCAAACTCGTCAATAAGAATCGCAACATCGGTCAAAGTGGTGGCAGGAAGGGCGGTGGCTGAGTTCAGAGGGGGGACGCGCGAGTTCCCATCAGGAGTGAGAACTAGAGTCGTGACCGGAGAGGATGGCAGAATCTCTAAAGCCGAAGGCGGGGGCGAAGGTCCTGAGAAAATCCGCACAAATCCCTCCAAATCAAGAGGGGGAATCTTCGCCTTGGCTTCGTCAGACGCCTTCCTTGCAGCTTTGCTATCAGCAATAAGAACTTCAAGCTCCGCCTTGAGATCCAGGATCTCACCTTTCTCAATGTCCGTAAGGAGCTCAAGGTTGGTGTTGACTTCGCGAAAGTACACAAGCGAGTCCCGGGCGGCATTTTGATCAACAATGTGAAGCTTCACCTGCTCAATCCCCTCGTGGACCATCTCGGCAACCGCTTTCTTCGCCTCATCTGTAGCCCGCGTCGCGTCAATATCCCAAGAGCTAGTAAGCACATTGATACGAGCCTCCGCCTTTTCGAGACGAGGCGGACGCTGAGATTCGCAGACGATCCCGAGTCGCAAATTGGATTCAAAGATTCTGATTGGAGTAAAAGATTCCCACAAGGACTTCTCCGGGCGGCATGAACAAATGAAATCCACAAGATCCCGAGAAAGCTTTGGGAGCTTTCCCTTCTTCTGGTTTAGCGCTGCACGGAAAAATAAAAAGATATTAGAAGTCATAAAAGATAGAAACACATTAAACTATAAGTTATAAAATATGTTAGCCGATTCCGCTAACCGAGTTCAGGGGACCAATCCAGAACCGCTAGGTGGGGAAGACGGCCGAAAATCAACTTGTTTAGGGGAAAGTAAAAGTAGAATTGCTTCCAAAGCTCGTCTTTCTTGGGGAAACCCGAGAGGATTTGACATCAGATAGAAAAATCCAGGTTGGGTGCGAACCCCTCTTACCGACTCAAGATGGACAAGAGACTTAACATCGAGCGTAAACCCGTTCTCCTCGGCTAGGACTTGCAAACCCACAATGGTGCAAATAAGGTTCGGACAAATCTGAGCTAAAGCAACCCCAAGAGTATGCATGAAGTGAATAAGGAGCTCAGATAAAGGGAAAGAAAGTCTGCATTCTCTAAAGTAAACCTCCTACGCGCAACAAAGACCATCTCTAACTACCTCAGGATTCCCTAAGGAAGACGAAGAGATAAGCTCAATGTTCCCCGGTATGCGGCAATTGTTTCGTAATCCTATTAATCTATCTATAGATAACCTGGAACGAGGATGAGGCCCAAAGAGAGGGAGCCGATCAGACACCTAATGGGGAGGCATGATCCTTGGGAAGTTTGGGGATGGCTTGGGTCGCAGCGGAGACTCTAACTCGGGACCCATAGGCGGGGTTGGTTCGGGAGTCTCTTGAGAACTGAGACTCAGACATGATTTCGGAGAAGCGACATCTCGCTGATATTACTCGGTTCTAATGCATTATAGTGGGCATTTATGTATGCTATTCTGCATTATTCCGAGTGTTTTCCTTGAAAATTGGTATATTTCAAGACTTCTAGGCGTTCGGGTCGTTTCAGAGCTAAAAGGAACATTTCGGGACATTTCATAACACTTCAGAAGTTTCAGAAGAATGATTAAGCTACGAGATGATTTGCACGATCGGGCACATCACTTGCCTGCTCAGGAAAATGTTCCTGGAGAAATTCGTATAACCAGACCGATCGAGCATTTGAAGAAGGATCGTCAATACAATCTGCCCGATCGGGCACATCTAGATCGATCGGGCAGATCACCCGAAACAGAAGTTGAATTTCCAATTTTTGCACACAAGTCCTCTAAGCTATCCATTATTTCCATATTTCTAGATTTTTACTTTTTAGAACTATAAAAGCCTTTTGTGGCTTAGGTTATTATTATTCTATCTTTTACTTTTTGCAAACTTGAGAGCTTTTACTGGGAGAAAGAATTCCTGAACCTGTATTTGGAGAAGAAATTTTGAACCCAGATTTTAATATATTTTATTTATTTGATTTCAATTATGTATTCTTCTCAGACATTGATTTGTCTCTGCTTTGATATGTCTGAGTAGTTCACTAGTTAGGTTATAGGGTT
>OVBE01014576.1:0-11991 GCA_900406425.1 Iberis pinnata | reverse complement strand
GGAAAACACTCAAAATAATGCAGAATATCAGACATAAATGCCCACTATAATGCAATAAAACCGAGTAATATCAACTCCCCCAAACTTAGATCNTGTGATATGCCTGTTAAAAATATATCTCATACGTTTATTTATTGTTATTAACATGAGATGTTTCTGAGCAGTCTTGGATGCAGTATCCAGAGACATGTGAGGATAATTTTCATTATGGGAAGTTTGAAAAGGAGAGAAAGACAGCTGAGAAAGGGACAACTGAGAAAGGGACAGCTGAGAAACGAACTGTTGTGAAAGGGACTGCTGAGAAAGGGACAGATACAGTGCCTACGCAGAAAACACCTGCTATTTAAACGAGGAAGAAGAAAGAGGAGGAAAGGAAGGTAACAAAGGAAAAGGTGTATGGTTGCAAAAGAGGAAAAATAATCATCCTAAAGTTGGGAAAAAAACACACATGACTCAGATTTTGTTGAAGATGAAGATGTTACGGAGATTAATCCCGAGATGAAGAGGAAAATGGATGTTATTGGGAAATCACTGGATATGTTAACGAATGCTACAAATTCTATTGATCCAGATGCATTACTGGGAAAGGGACTGGGAAAGAGAGTCCCTTCATTGGTAGCTACTCAGGTATCACCTTTTGTAGGCAACTCTACCGTGAAACACATCATAGTAGGTGTTGTACGTTCAGAAAATGCCTATGATCCAATGGAAATGGTCTCGGTGGAGAAGTTTCATGCGTTGAAGGAGTTCATTGAGGCTGATGAGTATGTTCCACGCAACATTCACACTACTTGTTTTCCCTTGCAGATTTGTTTTAAATTGCAGATTTGTTTTGTATTGCAGATTTGTTTAATATCGCATATTTGTTTTATGTTGCAGATTGCAGATGTATTGCAGATTTGTTTGTAATGCAGATTTGTTTTGACCTATTCTTATCCTGATTACAGGAGACAACCGGTAGGATCCTCAAATTGTGATGTTCAGTTCTTCAAAGAAATGATTGTGCCTAGAATAAATTGGGATACATTTGAGTATGGATGGCTAAGAGATTCTGTAAGTGCTTGTAGTTTTTAGTATCTACATGTTTAATATTGCAGGTTTATCTGTTGGATTGGACCATTTTGAAGGCTGCTTATTTATTTACTTACGTGTACTTCTCTTATTGCAGCACATAGAAGAAGTGCTGATTATGTTTAGGTTGATATCCATGCGGCCAAGCTCTCCTTTCAGAGAGAGAAAGAGAGATTTGCATTCTAGGATCCATGGGACATGAATGTTTGGTTGAACGACTACCAAGACTACATAAAAAGCCAAAGGATTTCTTATTTGGGAAGGAGTACTCAGACCATTACATGGGTATGAGTCTTCGTGATTCACAAACTTATAAGTATTGGCATGTTGACATTGACAACCTATATGGTTGTCTTAATATTCATAGTAATCATTGGATAGCCATTGATGTTAACTTCTTAAAGAGAACGATATATGTCTATGACTCTATCCCAACACATTCAATAAATGAAGATATTATAGAGTGTTGCAACCCTGTCCGGAAAATGCTCCCTACTTTTCTGAAGATCATGACTCCTGGAGGTTCGACCTATTCAAGCGCTCAGTTTGCGGTGACTAGAATTCAGAAAAATACACCCGTGAACATAAGACCAGGAGATTTTGATGTTTTCTCTCTTAAGTACATCGAGTGTCTTACCCTGGGGATGTCGTTTGAAGGTCTTTGCGACCAGAATATTCAGGCTATCCGGGAAAGATATGGTGCTGAGTTATTCGTTGAAATACATCGGGGGTCAAAAGTTACATCAACTAATCCCTTACCACGGCGGGCTGAGGTTATAATTCCTCATTTAATGGATTATTCATATACCACAAGTTGATTTAATATGCAATCGTTTCAGTGTAATGTAAATTGAAATTTGTATTTGGGTATGAAATTTATATTTAAGTGCCTTCTATCTATTTAAATGTATTGTGTTGCAGTTTTCTGTTGCAGATATATGTTGTGCTGCATTTTTCTTTTGCAGTTTTTATTTTGTGTTGGAGTATTTTTTTCGGTTTTGCTTTGCAGATTTTGTTGCAGTTTCCGGCGATAGATGAACACATGAAAACAAGGAAGTTAGTAACGGTTTAAAAACATAACATGATTAAGAACAATTTTAAGCATAGTTTTTTACAAACATTATTTAATAACTTAACAATCTAGCAGTTAGTAACCTTCTTCATTCCCCGACGGTCCACCAAAACCTCTGAAACTACCACACATCTTCTCCAAACCAACTTCAGATATAATGATCTCGTCCCATTTTTTTATATAGAATTCCGCCCTCACAATAAGCCTGTTAAACTCGGCCTCCATGTCAAAGTTGAGTGCTGATATTTGCTTCTTCAAAATACGAATTTTTTCCTGCTTTCGCTCGTACTAGACCCTCGCTTCCATTGCCTCTTCTCTTGCTTGCACTTTTTTTTCAGCATCACCATCACCGATTTGTAATGCTTGTGAAGGCCCTCGATTTCCATAGCATGCCGATTCCCAACGTTGTCCTCCTCCACAACTTTGCCCTTCTTATCCATGATACCTAGAAGAAATATGAGAGATAGTGAAAAATTGTTTGAGAGTTAGGTTCGAGATGAAATGTTAGGTTTTCAATCCTTAAATCATGGTTTGATATACATTTATGAATGAGAAGATGAGGGTATTAATGTTTACGGATGGAGGATAAATGTCCTATTGAAACAGATGTCAATCTTAACTTACCGAATGAAAACTTCATAAAAAACATTTAAAATTTTTTTATCTGTATTGAAATTGTAGATTTATTATCTTACTGCATATATATTTATTAGATTGCAGATTTATTATCCGTATTGCATTTTTATTTTTTGTATTGCAGATTTATTATGTGTATTGCAGATTTACTATGTGTACTACATATATATTTATTAGATTGCAGATTTATTATGTGTATTGCAGTTTAATTTTGTGTATTTCAGATTTATTATGTGTATTGCAGATTTAATTAGTTGTATTGCAGATTTATTATGTATATGTCAGATATATTTCCTGTATTCCCGATTTAATTATCTGTATTGCATATTGTATAAACTGATAAAAAAACATTGTTTATTCATACAAACCCTGAAATTATTGTTTAGCAACATTTTTTTTCCCATACAAACCCATAAATTTTTGTTTAACTTTATTAAAGAGATGCACTAACGCATGTTGCATGTTTTTCGATTATGCCCCGTCTTATTAAAAAATCCTCAGGCGTTTTCTTTGCGGTCTTTTTATTCCTCGAAGCCATCTCCAATGCAGACTTCATTCTTCTCTTCTTTGGCCTACCCGGTTGTGGCCGTACAGGTGGAGGCTTCACAGTTTTCAAAACGTCTGTCGGTATTGGTTCTCCAAAATCTCTAGGAATAATGGGTGATGCGTAAGAATTTACTAGGTACTCCTTCGAGTAGTATGGGTGACAACAAGAAATACGAGATACATGTCGACTCTCTCCAGCTGCAATCGCATGTTCGCGTGGTATTCGCTCCAGGTCAAACCTACGACATGAACACTTCTTATCTGTTAAGTTGACAATATGAATTGATGTAGGACCTGTTACTTGAACTTGATCTGCATCAATTTCCTGAACTGATAGAAGCTTTGTGTATTCCACACGACGCTGAAAACATATACATATACTTCTAGTACTCTGAAGCGTAAATGAAATTATAAATTTTGGTCCGGTATACCTCTAGCAGTTTCTCAGCTCCACGGGTTATTTATGTTTTCATTTTCATTGCATCTGACCTCCTGGCCGCAAACCATCTCGCCATCATCGCTTGTATAACTTCAAGAAGCTGCACGATGGTTAAATTCCTAGCCGGCGAGAGTACCTTGTTCATTGTTTCAGACATGTTGGTTGTTAACAGGTTATATCTGTCCCCTGGAAAATGCACGCGCGTCCATAATTTCACTTCCGCTTTCTCAAGGTACTCGTGAAGTTCAGGGTTCAGCTCTTGAATCCTTGGGTACGCGGTTTGAAATTCCACGAGTCTAAAGGCATATGCAGCCTGTTTAACTAAATGGAATGCTTCGTTTCCCCTATAGCGAAGTATTATGTTTTCTGTAAATGGTAGGTGCATATACCACGACTTGATTTTGGGTAAACTAGGCCAATTTCTCTTCCGATGGATCTGTGACGGTCAGATATTATTGCAAGGATTTTGTTATCCGAAATAATGCTACTTAATTTCCTAAAGAACCATTCCCATGATTCATCATTTTTAGTATCAACGATTCCAAATGCCAACGGAAAGATTTGGAAATTCCCGTCTTGTGCTGTTTCGATTAGCAGTGTTCCCTTATACTTTCCTTGCAAAAAAGTCTCATCCACAACGACTACTTTCCTCAAGAGTACCACTTACCAAATCCCTCGCATGCTTTAGTGTTCTGTAAGCCTTCCAGTAGTCAACCTAGAACATGAAAAATAAATATAGAATGGAAATAAATCTGCAACGTTGTTGAAAAAATCTGAAGTGTAAACGAAAATCAGCAGTACTAATATAAATCTCAAATTTGATTTTCCTTAATGTTAAATCGTTTATTCATCGCTTCCGCAACGTGTGTAGGCAACACACTGGGCCCGACACCACCAACAAACTCCTTGTATATAATTCCTAGTATCTCGACACTTTCCTGTCTTGTTCTTGACGCTCTCACCGTCACCGAACATGTATGTTCTGAATTGTAAGTACGCACATGAAATCTGGACCAATCGTCAATTGGCGTAGCTAGGAGCTTCCATGAACAACCGCTTACCCAACATTTGACTACTAACAAGCACGATGTAGATTTGTAAACATTATAATCAAACCTCTCTATCACAGTCAGCATTTTCAACCTCTCCTCAATTGGTCTCTTGTCTCAAAACTATCACCAACTCGTATTTTGTAAGAATCAATATGGAAACTTCGTATGTGGTTATGCCGATTACCGTCACTGATGTATACGGTTGACTCAAACATCTTATTTATTTTCTCCATCTCCTCAACGTCCTCAGCATCAACTCCATACTTTGAGAAATTCTCATCACCAAAGTCTATTCCGTCAGAATCATTGCAACAATCAAATCTGTTCTCATCCTTTTCATGTGCATTGTCTTCTTCTGAATCTTCTTCAACAACTTCCTCCATTGTAGGATGTCTTATCTGCGTTTCCTTCCTTGCAGAACTTCTCATTTGTGGGAGCTCTTTAGGTCCACCCTTTGAGGTAGGTGAAGCCTTTCGTTTGATCTCAACACAGAGCCGAACGGGGACATTGTTCGACTCACATAGGAATGTTCTCAAATGTCTGGTATTCGTTATATAAATAGGAGGTTGATCCGGAGGTAAGCAATTCAAAACCTTCTTAGGTAACATGTAGCTCAAATTGACCTCGCACAGTCTTCTCTCAACTTTGTAGTCTTCAAGTACCATTTTCATCAATTCCTCAAAAGTCATCTTCTCTTCTGCCAACATGACCTAGAACCTTGATCGCTGTCGACGAGAAAGAACTTCCTCCCATTACGAAGTGTCCACTTCCCACAAACAATAATTAATTGAACTTGCCTCAATTCGTCAATTCAATCAACGATTCAGAATTGAGAAGTTGAATTAATTGAGATTGAAGATCGATAATGGTTGAGGTCAGTGAAGATGTCGATGGTGGTTGAGGCAATTGCATATCTCAACGAAGGCGATGTACGACCAATTTAGACCTACTTAGGGGAGTGTGCAAACAGCAAGAACGACGTTCACTGCAGATTTTTCCAAAATTTGTAACGTTTAAAAAATCTACAACGTTCGAAATTGTTGACAAAAAATAGGATCTGCTTGAAAATAAATCTGCAAGTTTGAAAATAAATTGCAATGAAGAACTTAAATCAGCACCGATGTAGACAATTCTGCAATGGTAAAATGTGTTGTCTTGTCAAAGTAAGTTCGGGTTCTACTTTTGTCAGATTAGGTGTTTGACGAAATAGTACCTTTCGCGTTCTTCAAGGTAGGTTATGCCGAAATCATTTAATTTTGACTAGTCCCAATGTTAATTTAATTTCAAAAACTAAATTTATGGATATAAATTATCTTTTATGTAAAATCTAAGTTCGACATCCAAACCCTCATAACCTCTTAAAAAATAGATCTACAATCATGCTTGCAGCAAGACCGTGGTGGAATAACGAGAGGAAAGTCAAGGTCACACTCCTCGACCATGAAGGAGTAGAACGCAATTACTTGGTGCATGTTCATACACGCCTGAAAAAACTAATGATTCAGTATTGCGACTGAAAAGGCCTTGAATATCGCACGGTTCGTTTTATCTATGAAGGCCACCGCGGGGGACCAAACCAAACACCAAACTCAGTATTTCTGTACAGCATATTTTTTTCCGTATTGGTGATTTAGTTCTATATTGTAGACCAATAGCCGAGTTATTAAGTGAAACACAATTTTGTTTTTTCAGTTGGGTTTCAGGGATGAAGCAACAATTAACGTGTTCATGGAGATGATCGGTGGCGCTGACAGTTTTGTTGTTTAAGTCTCTTATTCCCTAAGTTGTGCGTTGTACCTTTTGTCTTTGTTTAATGTTTTTCCTTGTTTCTTTTCGAATCCAGACTTATTTGCTTTTATGTTGAAGGTTACCTTCCCTGATTATGTTTTCATGTATTTTTAAAAACCTGCAATGCAAATTGTTATTCGTTGCCGAGTTATTTTTGCATTGCAGATTTACAACATAACAGTTTGCAACGTTAAAAATAATATGAATTTCTAAATAAAACATGAGTAATTGTCAAAAAACTTAAAATGTTATTTAAATTCTAACCGGGTTCAAAACTTAAAGGTTGTCAACGAACGGGTGCGATTGTTGATGTCGCTTCGTGTTCTGTGACTTTAATTATTGTCATTTACGTTTATGAAGTTGAAGGGTCTTTTTGGTTAGACGTTGAAAATTGTGAGATTTGTTTAAATGTGTTGCAGATTTTATTTTGTAATGCAGTTTTGTTAACAATACTGCAATACAAATTAAGTCTGAAACACAATTACAATTTCATTAAATCGTTGCAGATTTTATTTAGTAATGCAGTTTTGTTAACAACTCTACAATACAAATTAAGTATGCAACACAATTAAAATTCCATTAAATCGTTGCAGATTTTATTTGGCATTGCAGTTTCGTTAACAAAACAACAATACAATTAAATATGCAACACATTTAAACTTTTTATTAACTCGTTCAAACAACGATGTCTTCCTCGTCTCCTGTTGTAAAGAGTCGATTTAGATAAAGCATAAATTAGGGTTTGTCATCCATTTTGGGTTTCACACTTTTGGGGTTTTCTCTGTAACTCTCTGTAACTCATAGGAGTCATTTCCAATAATTTTTGTATCGATTTCTAAAACGGGAAGATATAGCTACAGCATGAGCGATGAACATGTAGCGCATGGTTTCAGTGGAAAATCATATCAGGAAGAGGTGAATGGCCGTACCATATTCTCTTTGAACATCGATGGTACATACCCTTCCGAATATGGGGCGCCGGTGGTCTGCTACTGTGGTGAGCATGTCGTCCTCCAAAGCGCCACTTGTTTACCGAATCAGGGCAAGTTGTTCTACACATGTCCAAATCGAAATGTAAGTGTCTACACTCTTTTATCGGGCCTTAATCATACTCGTATTAATTGTTATTTAGCATTTCAACATACTCGTTTTGATTGTTCATGTCCTAGGATGGTGGCTGCCACATTTGGAAGTTGTGGGAGATGGCAGTCATAGAAGAAATGAAAAATGTTCGAGAACAGACTGACTGTGCTCTCATAGAAGAGGTGAACAAGATAGAACAAATAGCATCTTTGCAAGACCAGGTGCTTAGGACTAAAGGAGACATGGCAGATTTGAAGATGAAGATGAAGATTCTGAGTATTATTATGGTTGCTGTGATTGTAGGTTTTCTAGCGGTCTATCTCGTCAATTGATAGACCGAGTTGTATAGTTTTTTTTGTTATATATGATTATCCATTACAATTTGTAACTTAAGAACATGAAATCTGTAATTTTCCTTTATGTGTTTTTGAAGTTATTGAAGGTGGTTGAGGAAATTGAAGATGTCGGGGATGGAGAAGTACAACCAAGGTAGATCTACCCAACTGGTACTGTTAACCAAAAAAAGATGGTGTATCATGAAATTAACAATGACGATTTAAATAAATATGCAAAGTTGAAAACAACTCGGCAATGGTCGAAACAAATCCGCAACACTTAATACATATCGGGAACAAAAACAAATCTGCACA
This sequence comes from Iberis pinnata, assembly GCA_900406425.1. NCBI lineage: Eukaryota > Viridiplantae > Streptophyta > Magnoliopsida > Brassicales > Brassicaceae > Iberis > Iberis pinnata. The sequence goes on along the minus strand of OVBE01014576.1, from coordinate 3,654 downwards.
CAAAACAAATCTACAATGCTTAAAATAAATCTGCAACGTTTTCAATGAAATCGGCAACGATATCAACCTTAACCGCTTAACAATAAGAACCAAGAGTAATTTAGAGAAAAATTCAAAATAATTACATATTAAACCGGGTTCAATTAATAAACATAAACATATTGTCATTAAAAAAGAAAAAAAAACATAGAAATTAATGAGGACTTTTATCCCCTTGACGGTCCTCCAGACCCGTCCTGTTCAAATCCCAGATCTGGGATTCCCATCTGCACCCACTCTTCGTACAACTTCTTCTCCCTTGCACACAATCTATTCAATTCAGACCCGATGTCATAACCCACTGCCGAGATCTGCTTCATTAGAACACACACTTTAGCATTTTTGCGTTCGTATTTCACCAGACCTCGATAAGCCTCATCCATCGCCTTCATTCGCTTCTCCATTCTATCGATCATCCTCTTGCAATGTTTGTGGAGTTTCTCGATTTGATAGGCGTTATGGATTTTCAGCACTTCGACGTAGGCATCATCGTCGTCACTCGTTGCCTACACCAAACCAAACAAAAGATTAGTGGTATGTACTGGAATGTAATCATAAACAGTTTTTGAATCATAGAACAACCCTTCTTTTCCTAGACCGCTTGTTCTCGGCCATAACTTGTTTCCCCTTGTCCATTTTTTGTTGTTTCTCCAACCTAAGAGACTGAACAATTTTTTCGAAAGTTAGACAGTATATATAGAAACAGAAAGGTTGTAAATGAACGGTTGCCTTGTTTAATTATCGCCTTGATTAATTAGGGTTTTATGGGAAGTCGAAGAGAATTTTCCATAAATCTGCGAGAATCCATAAATATCTACAATAAAATCAAAAACGACATCGTGTTATTTTGCCACTTAGATAAATTTTTGATACGAAGACAAATTAGGAAACCGACGTCGGTTGATTGGGCCACTAACTCAAATTAACTTATCGCCAAATATTGTCACATGGGCCGTATCGTATGAGCCCTGATAAACGACGTCGCATGAGTTAACAACAAAAAAATCTACCATGATTTTCAAAAATCGACAGTACAAACACCGCAAATTTGAAAAAACGGCGGTCAAACGATTTGGACAAATATGCGGCAAACATATCTGCGATAACGTGAGGGTCAGATCAGTAAGGAAAAAAATCTGCTGCAACGTGTGAAAGAAAACTACGGCCATTGCAGGTTTTAAAAAAAAAACCGCAGTCAAGAAAGAAAGGGGTCAATCTGGCAATTTCGGAAACTCATAACTCTGCGGTGACAGCAAAAAAATCTACAGCTAAAAAAAAAAATCTACAGTTACAAATATATCTGCAGTCACAAAGATATCTGCAATGTCAACATAAATTTGCGAAATTAAATCTGCAATATCAATAAATCGGTAGTGTTATTATAAAATTTGCGACAGAAATTCGGCAAGCAAAACAAAAATCTGCAGTGACATCGACAATTCGGGGATGACGTGTACGTCTTGAAAAAATTTGCGGCCAAATTGTCAAACAAATATGTGAGAAATATCTGCGACCCAAAAAACGACACCAAAAATAAATATGCAAAAACAATTATGCGAAAACAAATCTGCACACAAAACAAATCTACGTTAGAAAATTTTGCAGACTTTTTCCCTCCAGAAAACACGGTGGCATTATCGTAAATACTGGACAACTTTTTTCTTTCTCCTCGAATTAATTTATTTTCCCATATTTTTTGTTTGTTCATGACCGAGTGGTAGAATCGGGTTAAACAAAAATTGGGTTATCTCCAGTAATTCGAAATAATGTGGGGTTACGTAAGCAATTAATTGAAATATGTTGGTCAAGTAAGTAATTCTGCCTTTATTAAATCCCAAAATTCGATGAAAATTTAAAACAAAAAACTGTGTATCAAATACCTGAAATGACAACTTCTTCTTTGTAATAGCATTACTGGATGATTTTGATATACCACAGTTTTTCGTTTCAAGCACACTAAAATATATACCATGGCGTCCGACTTCTTCTTCTTCATTTCCTCCATTTTTTTCGAGCAACTGAAAGGCAGCTTCATCTACACACTGGGTTAGTTCTAATGTTCAGTAGCAACATATGCAATCTCACGGAAAGTACGACAAAAATGATTATATCGCTTTCCGATCGATTGCTGACTGAAACATCTTCATCATTGAGTGTACCTTTTTCTTCGGCTAAATACTCATCCTAATTTTGACTTAACAAACTGATTTCACCTGATACTTGCAAATTAGATTCATCCTGACCAGCGAGAACAGGTTTTGATCACTTAAGTAACTACTCTCCATTGTACCTATATAGAAAAATATAAATACAATATCAAAAATTTCCATAGAAAACATAGAATAATTAGAACTTATTTTAATTTTAATGGAGATTCTACATAATTGATGTTCTTAATTTGAAAGAGGATAACAAAGAGTAATGCCTCGAACCTTATTTTAATGAAGATTATAAATTGTTGACTTTTTCTGTAGGTGATGGAGGAAGAAGAAGAAGAAGACGACTAGTTACGCGTTTCTTTTTTTTCTAATTTTAATGCTTTTTTACTATTTTATGTGGCAGTTTGATTGGTCTCAGGATGTGAAGTGAATTAGAGAGTTCACCATAGAGAGTAAATCCAAATTATGTCCTAAGAACATATATATATACTATATATACATAAGTTATAAATAGACTAACAACAACAAACACCAATACCATAGTTTAATAACAATTACATAGTTGGAGACTCCAACTAAGATGAAAGCATGATAAGAAACAAAATAAAAGTAATTATGAGAAACTATTCTTAAAACTGGAAACCATGCCCTTTATACTTGTGACGAGACTCAAAATTTAGAGTCGTGTTATTAAGATGTCACTAAGTAAAGTTAGAAACGGCCAGTGGCCGTTTATTAGGATTTTCAGGCATTTCCGTTGCGTCCACGTACGTGCTTCATATATAGCGAGTAAATTCGCAGAGGCATTTGTGATATTAGGAGATCGAGATCGACAGTCAAGATTGAAAGAAGATCAAGAGAATATTTAGTCTAATAATAATTTTTTCTAAAACATTTTTGTGTTCTTCTTACTCTCATCAACCTTATCATGGTATCAGAGTCTTGATCCAAATTCTATGGATTAAGCTTTCAATTGCTTTTATTCTTCGAGAAAAAAAGAAAAAAAAAGACGTGAGCCTCTCTATTTGATTTCTTTTAATTGTCCTTCTTCTCTAGTTTTCTGTCTACTTACTGTTCGGAAAAAAAATCATTCTATTACGTAACAAACTTGTGTCTACGCGACTCTTAACCGTTAATCCTCTTCCTCCATTCGTTTGTTTTTATCGTTTTCTTGCTTCTTTAAAAAAAAAGGCTTTTGGTTTCTTCTATAAGAGATTTATATCTATTATCTATCTTTCTTTATTTATTTTTTTTGTCGTCAACTACATAGTATTAATTTAAGAAAACAACCCACATCGAGGTACAAGAACTCCCACTACGAGGAAAACATAAACCCATAAAAGGGTAACTGACCTCATAAATGAGGTAATCTAACACTCCATAACGGAGAACGATTCCCAAACCGGGATTAACTAGTCTAGAGTAAGGCAATCTACTAGACCCACAACATTCCTCT
>OVBE01014575.1:0-11992 GCA_900406425.1 Iberis pinnata | reverse complement strand
TTGGATGATATCTTAAGTACTAAATGACATAATTAAACTTAGGAATTTGCTAAACTTGGGATTAGCACAAATCCGTGTTTATCAGTATTCCCTTCGCTGAAGAAGTTAGGAACCTCTCTGGTTAAAACTCGTCAGGATCTTTCCAATTATCAAGATCTCTCATCACAGCGTATGCATTAACACATAGTGATGTATTTGTTGGTATATAAAACTCTCCAACTTTACACCCTTCTATAAACTTCCTTATCAAGATAGGCATATGCGTGTGTAATCTTAGCCCTTCTTTTACAACAGCTTGCATATATGGAAGGTTTGGTAGATCTGTTTCTTGAATCAACCTTGTTGTTCCTACAACTAAATCGATTTCTCCTTTTAGTATCTTTTAAAAATTAGGGTTACTAATGAGCTCATGATTATCCATTGTATTGTTGACGCCGAGGAGTGAGGATTTTCAAGGAAAATCTCTTGCAGTTTGTTAGAATATTTTAGTATATTTGTGTCGATATTCTCAAATGGAATATAACACTATATCAAGAAAGATTGAAAAAAATTACCGAAAATATGGCTTTGATATGGTCTCTAGTGATCTTAAACTCTATATTTTTGTCACGACAAGCAGCTAACATAATTCCCGTTAAATCATTACCTACATCATCTTTATCTAGTTTCTCTTCACGTTCCTTAAAAATTATCTCAAGCAACGCACTGACTATATTAGAAACATTCATTATGTGTCTTTTGAAAAGTAATATCGCTAGCTTCTTAAATGGGTCACGCAACAATTGTATCATAGCAAGCTTGTTTGGTAAGGAAGTAAACTCGAGTCAATTTAAGGAGAACATTATGCTAACCTTGTTGATTCCCGGTCCACAGCAACCTGGTAACACTATTGATATCTACTTAGAACACGTAGTAGATGATCTAAACCTCTTATGGAATGAAGGAGCGTTGACATTTGATGCATCAGTAAATCTGTGTTTACTCTGAAAGCAACACTGCTATAGACCATTAGTGATTTTCCTGCATATGGGAATCTTGCTGGGTGTAAAGTGAAGGGAAAAATGGTATGTCCTTTCTACGGAAAAAACACAGATAGTATGTGGCTGAAGTTTAGTAGAAAACATGTTTATATGTCTCATAGGAATGATCTGGCACCAACACATAGGTACCGGGAAAAGAAAACCCGATTTGATGGACACACTAAGCATGGTAGAAAAAACAGGATATTATCTGGTCATGAGATTTATCAGAACTTGAGAAACTTCAAAAAAAATTTTGGATAGGTTAAAGAGGCTGTCCGTAAAAGGAAAATAACTGCTTCTGTGAAACAAGAAAATGATAGTGAGGGTGTGTCTAGTGAATCCGATGAAGATGAAGAAGTAGAAGTAGATGAGGATGAGTTGTCTAGATGGAAGAAAAAGTCAATCTTTTCCAATATGCCTTATTGGGAGATATATTTTTAACAGTTTTCGTCAATTATATTTAAATTTTCAACTGACCTTCCATATATGTTTCTAACCTTTGTCTTGTTTATTTTGTTTTTTATGACACATGACCTCCCTATAAGGCACAACTTGGATGTCATGCATATAGAACAGAATGTAGTTGCAAGCATTGTCTCAACAATATTGCATTGTGGGAAATCAAAAGATGGGCTGAATACTCGTAAAAATTTCGAACTTCTTGGTATTAGGAAAGATCTTCATCCTCGCACCAAATGGAAAAGAACATACCTACCGGCAACACCTTGGTTATTTTCAAATAATGAGAAGAAAGTCTTTTGTAAGCGCCTTCTTGATTTTAAAGGTCCTGATGGATATTGTTCGAACATATCCAGATGCGTATCACTTGAAGACTACAAGGTATCAGGACTCAAATAACATGATTATCATGTGTTGATGCAACAGTTTCTCCCGATTGCACTTAGAGGTCTGCTACCTAAAGGACCTAGGTATGCAATATTACGTTTATGTGCATTCTTTAGTCAACTGTGCCAACGGGTTATTGATAGGGATAAAATTTTGAAAATGGAAGCTGAAGTCGTGGAAACTATATGTATGTTCGAGAAATATTTGCCTCACACCTTCTTTGATATCATGGTACATTTGACAGTTCACCTCGGGAGAGAAGCTAGACTAAGTGGACCGGTCCATTTTTGTTGGATGTATCCATTTGAAACGTAAAACTTCTACTTTAGTGTTTTCAAATTATTTTTTATGTCAATCAAATGTAATTTTATTTTTTTATTCTCGTGTAGGTACATAAAAGTTCTCAAAGATTTTGATAGAAACCCAGCAAGACCCGAGGGTTGTATTGCGGAGTCCTACTTAGCAGAAGAGTGCATGCGGTTTTGTAGTGATTTTCTTAAGAAAACAACAAGTATGGAAGAAAAATTGGATAGAAATACTGATTAGGAGAGTGAATGTATCTTAAGATCGTCTAATATCCGCTGCCACTTCAATTACCTTGACTGATATGGAGAAGATAATAGCACACCTTGCTGTAGTTCAGAACACGGCTTGCGTAGACCCTTATGTTGAGTAAGATACCGCAATTTAATGTTTAACTTATCATTCATGTTATAAATATCAATGTATGATATCTCCATTTGTTTTGCAAGGATGCATCTACAATATCTACAAGATACAAATGCAAAATGTAGACGTGATGCAATTGTTTTATGGCGTACACATACACAGAATTTTGCTAACTGGTTAATGGAACATGCAAGTGTTAGTTACTCTTTTTGAATTTCATTTACTTTGATTTTAGCATAAAATATGTTGAATTAAAATTATATTTGCTAGGTACCGATTGGTTCAAAAAAAATGAAGAGACACTGAAATGGTTGGCATATGGTCCTCGAAGTATTGCAAGTTCTTATACAGGTTATATTTTGAATGGGCAGCGGTTTCAAACGATCTCGGTTGACAAGAAAACTCAAAATAGTGGTGTTTTCTATGAGGCAACTGCAATGTGTAGATTGAGTGCAAAGGACATTGCACAAGTTGCTGATTTAATAACATATTATGGGAGAGTAACAGACATAATCTTGCTGGATTATAATTTTTTTATGTGCCTATATTCAGATGTCAGTGGGAAGTAAGAGGCAACATTGGTTAACCTGAATCAATGTCAAGTTTCATTTCTACGGGATCCATACATATTAGCTTTTCAGGCGAGACAAGTTTTTTTACTCAAGGGAGGATGATATATACAGTTGGTATGTTGTCTTAAAAGGTCCATCTAGAAGGTTCAGGGACGAAGAAGATAGTGATGGAAACGCAGAGATTGGACCTTTGCCATCACATGTAGACATGAATGTAGAGATTGAGGATGCACATAATGCACGAGCTGATTGTGAAGGCATATATGTGTGATATACTATCTTGTTTGTCTGATATTTGGTTTTTGTTTGAGATATTGTCTTCTCTGATTGTGTTTGATTCATGTCTTTCTTGTATGATCTTTGTCTTTTGTTTGAGATATTGTGCTCTATGACATGTTTCATTTGGGATCTCTGTGACAACTGTGTGTTCAATGTGTGATATGTACTAATTAATTTTTCGTAATCATTTCAGGTGAATTAATATGTCCCGCAGGAATGCAAAGAAGAAGAAAAACACAACAAATATGAGAATGCATGAACAAGACGTGGAGAAGATTGTCGCTAGAGAAGAAACTACTAAGAGTGTCCATAAGGAACAAATTGAGAAGAGTGTCCCTGAAGAAGAAATGGAGAAGACTACCCCTGGTGAAGAAGAAATGGAGAAGAGTGTTCCTGAAGAAGAAATGGAGAAGACTACCCTTGATGAAGAGGAAATGGAGAAGAGTGTTCCTGATGAAGAAGGAAAAGAGAATAGTATACATGAAGAAGAAGAAGAAGCTCAGCCAACTGAGGAATAACCACATGATCAACCACAACGTAAGAAACAAAGAGGACCTAAGAAAATGAAGAATACCGCTAAAGATCCAAATAGCTGAGTAAAAGTTCAGTTCACAGACATGGGTGAACCTTTCGGTCCAGGATCAATTTTACTTTCATCATATCTAGGTCCACTGGTGCGAGAACATGTCTCATTGACGATGAAGATTGGAGGAAAATCACAGAGGAAATGAAGACGGTTGTCTGGAAGTCTGTCCAGGTTTACCACCTTTATATGCACCCTTATCTTTCTGTCTAAATTATATCATGAAGCAGCTGATTTTTGTGTACACATGACTTGTCATTAATATCTACACATGCAAGGTTTGAGTTGGATGAGGAGTATTGAAAAAATGTTGTCATGAAGCAAATGGGATGTCTGTGGAGGGCATCCAAATCACGCCTTGTCTCACATATAAGGAATGTAGCTACTACAAACCCAGAGCAGATGAATCTGAGACCGAAGAATGTTTCACCATTTGAATGGCGTAATTTTGTTAAACATAATATTAGCTCTAACTTTAAGGTAGTGTAAGTTACTCTTTTTCTGCAATTGGATATATCTTATTAACAATGATATGTGTTTAAGGTAGTGTAAGTTCACTCACTCACAATGATATGTTATGTAAGATTACCATAGATATATAGTACACCAGTCAATCTGAACCACCTGCTGTACTATATATCTCTGGTAATTTTCATTGATGTGGTATTAAGTGGTTTATTTTATTCATTTAACTATAATGTATCAAATGATTTCTGTTGTGTACATTGTAGCGGCACAGTCCACATGGACTTCTGAAAGAAGGTCAGATTTGCAAGTTGTTAAACATTGCCGGTAAGAAGCAAGTTGTTGCTGAAGGGAGATGGGCTTTAAATGACCCAAACCAAAACTGTACACTTCGTACCACTATGACCTAATGCGTTTAGAGTTTGGGTTGATGTAGTAAGGTGAAAAGTGCAGCAGTTTAGCGGTCATCTTTTTAAATAGAGACTATGGGAGATGCGATTGGTACATCAATTGCATGGCCAAAGGACAAAGTGATCATGTGTTAGCAAAGGTTACTTCTTGTACCACTTGTTTATTTAATACTTTTTATGTACTTGTTGTTGGAACTATACTTATGTAATGGTGATGTTGTATTATGGAATTATGTAATATGAAATTATGTACTTGTAGCTGTAATTAGACTTATGTATTGTTGGATTGAATCTTGGTTTATAAGATGCAATGTTTATAGATTTTGTATATATGCAAAACAGGGTTCAAAATTGTAAATCTCAATTCAGATGATCCAAAAATTTAGTGTCATAAGAATATATGTTATTGCAAATACGAAACTACTACAAACTCTTACATCATAGCGTTAAAATTGAGTTATAGGAAAATATTCTATAGCGTTAAATAAACTGCTATATTATGTGAACAATATCATAGGATAGCAATGATAGCATCTATATAAACGCTATTATAGGTAAAGAGAAAACCATAGCATTTGAAAATAAACGCTATCATAAGCTCCACTCTAATATAGCACACTGAAAAATGCTATCGTAGAGGGGTGGTCTCTTATAGATGCCGCTGACATAGAGTTTATGAAAACACTGTCTATAACGTACGATAGCATTTATCGTGCGCTACGAATGTTGATTTATCTTGTAGTGTTAATTGCTTCAATGTTTACTCTTTCTATGATTTTTGTTCTTGTTATCATGTCTGAGTAATCCGTTTGTTAGGTTTTAGGGTTTCTCCCAATGAAACCAGGTTGAATGTTAATGTTTGATAGACGGGATTAAAATTGTTAGGTTCTCAGTCTAGATTCATTCATATTGCATGAATTAGAGTAGCTAACTAGTTCATTGATCTTAGAATTATAAAGTCAAAGGGATTTGGTTTAGAAGTCTGACCTAATCTAGATGAGTAAGTACCTTTGCTTGCGGAAGTATTGTCTTAGGGGCTTATGAACATATCAAATCTGAATTGAATTGCATGTTTAAATCATCTAAATACGGCGGGGGTTTTTCTTTAGTGATTTAAACATAGGGATCTAATACTTTGGGAGAAGATTAGTCTATCTATGTCTTTCGAGTTGGGAACTATTTTCAAAGAAAATCTTGCATAAGAAAATCTTGCATGTTAACTTTGACCTTTAACCCGATTAGCTGTGGATTTCCCCATTGCCTAACATTTTCGTTAAGTTTTTTACAACCATTTTAATTTATTGTCATTTCTACTTTTAATTCACAATCATCATTTTTTAATTCCGTTCCTAGCTTAATTTAATTTTTAACTGAAAATCGTACGTTCTTGGTCTCTATGGATTCGATCCCTTATATACTACTACGCTTGCTATGCACTTGCAGGGAATATATTTGGGTTCAAACATGAGTGTATCACTCGTCATGTTGGACCGATGAAAGAAAGGGATGAATCTTGGTTTGGGGTGAAACGTTTAACATTTGTATCCCTAGGGGAGTCAAAATGGGAAATCAAACCCAAACCAACTCATATTCATATGACTTGTGTATTAAATGGGTAACGAGTTAATTTGACTCTTTTAATAAATAAGTTGGATAAACTCATAACTCATTTAAATAAATGGATCATTAGTATTAATGGGTTGATCCATAAGTAATGCCTATTTATTTCTAGTTGAATAATTTGCAATATTTGATAATCTTGTAATACTACTTATTTGACCATTTGGATTAAAACATTCTTTTGTTGACAAAAAAAAGGATTAAAATATTCTTTTAAATTATAAATCTAACTTTTGATAAATGATGAATTAATCTAAAACATCAACTAATACACAAATTAATTCAAAATAAGTTTCGATGAAATTGTAAAAAAACAGAAGAAGTAACATAAAATCATTATTTTTCTTACACCAATTTTAATTAAAATCCAGTTCGATCTTAGGTTGTTTATGGGACCACTTACAAATTTGAAATTTTATAATCAATATTCAATACATAATTTTTTTTATGTTTCAAAATTACATATGAAGCTTTTAAATAACAAAACCAGTTATCAAAAGTGTAGGAAAATAAAAGATACATTTAGAATTTGATCAATAACGTTCTAGAATATTTTATATTGCATATATAAATATAAGCCAAATACCGAGTATTATATATCAAGTATTTTATACGATGAATCCCATATCAATTTTGCATATAATAATACAGATAAACAAAAAAACACAAAAAGTCATATAACTGAACAAAGAAAGATAAGTGAAATCTCATCTCAAGGATTAAAAAGAAGATGAAATAAAAAAAAAACTTTACCAGAAATCAAAGATAAGAGTGAAAGAGATTGGACTGAAGAAATCAAGAGCTAGATAGTTAGTTAGAGAGCTTGAAATTTTAAAAAGTAGCATTAGAAGAAAAAAATGTAAAACTTTTATTTATTTTCTTACTAATTTTCTTAAATTAAATATTTTAAAATTATGTTAGTTTGGTTATGGATAACACACTCAATCCGTTTTACCCAGTTTATTTTAGCTAAACTCAATAACCCTATCCACTCATTAGATCCACAAACCTATTAAAATTCAAAACTTTAGCACATTTGGATATATGAGTTGGTTTGGGTTGGATTGACCCAAGAAAAATTATACATTTTGACACCCCCTACTTTAGTCCAAACATTTGATAAAATTTATGAAGTGATTTGTTTTTTTTTTTCAAACATTCATGTTTGGTCACTTAATTACACAAGCTTATATTTCAAACATTTAAATAAATAAAAAAACAGCTTTATTCAATAATAGATATTCCCTCTTATCTTGAAAGAGTGTCACTTTAGATTTTTCCACATATATTTAGAAATTTCAGATTTCTATAAAAATTGGATTAAGTATTCTAAATCAACCAATAAAAAAAATACTATTTTTTTCTATTAGTCAGAAAAGTCAAACTCATTTAAATTTTGCATAGAAAACCTAAAATGACATTTTTTGTAATAAAAAATTAAAATTAAAATGACACTCTTTCAAAAACTGAAGGAGTGCAATAAACAGCAAACCAAAGGTAGTATAATTAAACAAAGTACAATAACACACTATTATTTGCGAGAAAAGAAAGTATAGATCAATGTAACATTGATTTGCCAATATTGGTGAATATTCCATCACTTGGTTTTGCTTTGAGATACAAAAAGACAGTGACTAAAAGAAGCATCAGCATTACATTCTGTAGCATGAAACTTACAAAGCGAGAGCTCGATTTTGATTCTTCATTGACATAAGATATCCTGAAGTAAAAGAGGAGAAGATCAAAAATTAAAGACACAAAACTATTCAGGCTTTGAAACAACAAAAGGTTACAATAACTATACCTCTTGTGAAGGACTCTATTATCTATGCAACCTTTTTGAATAGCATCAAGTCGATTTAGTATCGTACTAGCATTTGGATTGTTCTTCTCAACCTATATAAAAAGATATATAATAATGTCCATATATAAATAAACATATACGTGCTGCTCTTGATTTTAAAGGCTGTAATCTAAATTGAAAAAATGGGCTCATTCTTAAATTAACATTTTTAAAATGGGCCAACTCTTAAACTAAAATTTTGAAAATAAAAAATGGATGCTTGGCCTCAAGACCGACCAATATGAACATATAAAAAAAGAGGAACTATAGTGGCATACCTTTGCTTTCATAATGCAAGAAAAATCATAGAAGAATCCATAGGCATCATTCATTGTCTTTGTGCGATCAAATATTTTAGCAATTAGACCTACCCATGATTTTAGCAAGATTTTAGAAAATTTTAAAGATCGCAAAACCAATATTCTAAAATTTAAAATCTTACCTCGTCTCAATTTTGCAACGCTTCTAAATACTTGCACATTGTTATAGTGTAATGCAATTGTTCCAAAGTCCACAATCTAATCAAAAGACACAATACTTAGTTTATGTATGTTTATGCATGGGAACTACAAAACATATATATATCTTTATTTAACTAGATATGAAAAGCTTGTTAAACAAAAAAATAACAATTTCTCTAACCTGAGGGATGGCACATGATTGAAATAGTGCAGGATCACGAAATGAAGCCAAATATTTAATGCAATCTTCAACATGGATCAATGCATTAGTGACCACATCACTTAAGCATTGCACTGCTTTTGTTGAATTCTCCTCATATTTGAAGTCCTACACATTATAATTAAGAATTGAAACACACACAAGGAGTCACATACATATATAGCTAAGAAAAGATATTAGGTGATAATTAAATGGTATGTTGAACTAGTGGTTTTAATTCATGAGTTGATTTTATGAGTGTACTAGTTCAATTCCGATAAGATAAAATTGTCTTACATCATATGTCATTAGTCGATAATAATTAGACAACTCTAGTCTTAATAAAGGTTAGATCTCGGTTCGAACTAGTGGTTTAGACGGTTATAAAGTATATATATTATAGACGTTGTGTTAGACTAGTGGTTTAAACTCATGTGTACTAATTCAAATCCGATCAGAAAATGTTCTATATTTATGAAGTGAAAGATAGATGTGTTATTCATTACAATTTCTTAAAACTTCCTTAAGCTTCATAAGTCATAACGATCTTATAGGAAAAACCTTTAAAAGTTTTACTTTTCCAATGGTAATTTTATTTGGACAATAATATTTATGTCACAATATAACACTTACATATCATATGCCATTAGTTAGATGATAATAAAGAAAAGTATATACTCTTATGAAAATGTTATAAATAGGGTTATAAATTGGCCAAATATACATAAATTTATCAAAATTAGGTGGATGTATATATGTTTGTATAATTATATTTTTTGGTTTTAATATGCATCACATATCTCGGTTGTAACATTTTTCTCTCTCACTTTATTCCACATATTCTCTTGTTTCTCTCTCTCCTTCATTTTTCTTGTCTAAATTTCATCCTTTTTATTTTTTGGAAAATAAAAGCATGTAAAAAATAATATAATTCCTAAGTTACACAAAAGAACATAATTTTTTTATGAATCTAACTTGACTAAAACTATTTAAAACATATTTATATTTTTTTATATAGTGAATTTGTTTAATAAAATATAAACCCATAAATAGTCCGACTACTGAACATAATAGTCGGAGTACTGAAAATAATAGTCGGACTACTGAACATAATTTTCGGACTATTGAAAATAGTAGAAACCCAAAACCCGAAATCCAAAATATAAACCCTAAATCCAAAATATAAACTCAAAGCCCCAAAATATAAACTCAAAATAAAAACCATATACTCAAAATATAAACCCTAAATCCAAAATATAAATTTTAACCACAAAATATAACCCCTAACCCCAAAATATAAACTCTAACCCCAAATATAAACCCTAAACCCAAAATATAAATTTCAGTAGTCCGTATATATGAAGTAGTTAGTATACTAACGAAATGGGTGGAAAAAAAAAAAGAAGCGAGTGAGAGAGGAAAGGAAAGAGAAAATGTAAAAGTGCATTTGTGAAAAATTGTCTATTTTATGTATATACAATGCAATTCTCCTTATAAATATAGGGTTTCAGTCCGAACTTCTTTCAATTAACAATATATTATATAAGAGTTTTTACCTCAAGGTTATCAACATATTTTCCCCAAATCTCACGAGGCCAAAACATGCGTTCTCTTGGTATCTCATTAATGTCCTCAAAATAACTTTTGATAATATGAGTTTAAAATATTACCATAATTAAGATTTAATAAGGAAATGTGAAGAAATGTGCACTGTCATAGTTACTATTTTGTTGTAATTATACCTCTAAGAGTAAACCAGTAGAATTGGAAATATTCTTCCAGTCTGGAGTCAATACTTCTAATTCAGAAGCAAGGAAGATTTTTGACATGCCTAAACCAATAGCTCCACCAGCATAGTTGCAATATTCATCATACTCATCAATTGTTTCTACCTGTTTGACACATAAATCATTTTCATCTGTTTTAATAAGTGTACTTTATCAAAATTAAGTATTAAACAAGAACAAGATCACTATAAGAAAACATGGAGAAACCGACCAGCATATCCGTCGGTTTTTCGTCTATAAAGGGATTAAAGCGACGGATTATCGACCAATGTTGTCGGTCTTTTATAGATGGTCGGTTTTAAAAATTCGTCTATAATCTTTCGGAAATATCGACGGATTATCGACGGAGAATAACCTACGGTTTAATCTGTCAAAGTTTTTATCTTTGTAATCCGTCAGTTATTTTTCGTCAATAATCTGTCGATATTTCCAACGGATTATCAACGGATCTTTTAAAAAATAATAAAAAATATCGATGGATTGTCTTGTCAAGGTGTTACAAAAATCTAAGTGAAATTGAAGAGGCCTACTACAATTAGTATAAGTATTTCACTTGCCTAAACCTTCGCTAATTTTAGTTGGGCTAATCTCGAATTAATTTTTTTATGAGGGCACAAATACAAATCAACAGAAGAATAGATACACATTTATAATTTATAAAATATATAATTGATTGGGTGCATACTTTTAATGAGGGCACCAATACAAATCAACAAAGGGTGTGGTTGCATGATTGTCTACCAAAGTTATGTTTAAATAATAATATAAAAAAATATATCTTACAGTCTTTGTTGTTCCAAAAATACCATTACATCTTTTTCCAAAAATACTACACACAATAAAATAAAAATTGAATTTTAAAGATTTAAAATTATATTTTAGGTTTAGGCTTACTCATTAGACTTAAGATTTTGTGTGGTATTTGTAGGACAATTGGTAATGTGTGGTATTTTTATAACTAAATTAAAAATTGGTATTTTTGATAATTTTGGAGAATTTCTCAAGAAAATATTAATTTGGGTTTCTATATAAGCTTGAGTTATCTTTTGAGAATTATATAAAAATGAAGATTTAAGGGTTGTAAAGTTTATTCAGAGTTTACAACTTAACACAAAAAAGAAACATTCATAGTTTACAACACTTTTAAGTATTACAATTACCTCATTGGAAATGAACTTGGCCATTCCTGCACCAACTATTTTAATTGTGTATTCGATAGCTTCTTGATACCTTTTG
>OVBE01014574.1:0-11849 GCA_900406425.1 Iberis pinnata | reverse complement strand
GAGCTTAAGTCTCATTCCAAAAGCCGAGTTCCGACTCGCATACTCCAACCGTGAGTATTAATGAAACTACAGTTTTCGTCCATAGATCAAATTGTCAAAGGGACGATCTGAAGGTTGTCTCCTTCGGCTTTTGATCGAGTGACTTTTCAGTTCGCACAAGGATTAGAGAAAAGCCACTTTAAAAAATAAAATAAAAACAAAAAAAGTAACAACAAGGCAGGCAGCCGACATGTCTGTCACTTGCATAACTCGTTGAACAGAGTATAACACGAAACGCACCAAGCTAAAGCTCTATTTTCATTATCAAAAGATGAGTCTTACAATTTTCTAAAAAAAACAGTAGCAACGACCTACCAGATGTGCAAATCTGAAAAACTAACATCCTTAAAAGTAAAAGCAAGATGCCGACATGTCAAACAGATCCTAACCCCAAGAAAACACGATAGCTACCCCAAAGCAACACAAGAGGTACAAGCCGAGCAGACCCCTCGGCGTCGAAGGAGTTGCAGGATGGGCCGCGGAAGAGGCGTCCGAGCTCCCCGGAACAGGCTGGATCAAATTTGATCCATGTTCATTAAATGCAGGTCGGAGCAGGAAGTCTTCAGGTATGATGTCTACTATGTCGATAGCATCGTACTTTGCCTTAAACTCCACCACATCCGCCTCGAGCTTCACCATAATCTCGGGGGGCACAGAACCACCCTCTTCGACTATAAGCCTCACACAATCCAAAGTCCTTTGAGCCTGGGAATACTCTAGGACAATGGGATCAGCCTTATCCCGGTCCTCCATATGTTTCCTCAACTTCTCGAGTTTAGTTGCGCATTCGACCTGAGCCACCGTGCTGACGCAGCCTCTGCAGCTCGGGAGACTCGAAGCCTTTTCGTCTCAACCGCATGCAACTTCTCAAGGGCACGGTAGGCTTCTTGTAGCTCGAGAAAGTCGGCACCTGTTTGCTCTCGAATCACTTGTTCTTAGAGAAGTTCCGCCACGGCAATAGCATACTTCTCGTTCAACTCCTCCCTTAAAACAGTTATGTCGTTGTTAGAAGATGCCGACATGTCACATAGCGCTTTCTTCAGTTCAGCTACCTGTGAGGTCAGCTGATCGACGGCCTCGACCTGCTTGATTAGCTTCAGCTGTTCGCTAGCAAGGCGCCGCTTATACTTCTCCACCAGCTTCGACAACCTCTCCAGCTGGCCCTCGTCTCCGGGAACAGACCAGAGTTTATTTTCATAGAACGCGATGATCTTGTTGGTCGTCACCAAGGTCTGCCATCAGTCGCATGACGAGTTAGAACTTGTAAAATGACAGGAAACAGAATGAAAATCACAGGTGTACCCGGCAAGCTTGCCGAGACAGCATTTCATAAATTTTTGGAGCCAACATCCGATCCACATAGGGAACGATCAGACCATTGGCCCCCAGACGGTTCACCAAGCCAGCACATGCTTGTTTGTCCTGAACAAACGGTGTGCCCCTATGTGCAAACGAGAAAGTCCAGCTTCCTCGTACATTGTTTTGCCTTTAAGTTTGGGAGCTTCCCCCCTCAGCTGTTTGACGATCAGCAGTTTCTTCTTCTTCTCCCTCGTCAACCTGTTCCTCATCATCACCACCACCTGCAACATCCTCATCATCACCCCTGCTCCAAGAAGCTCCGGGAGCTCTTCAGCAAACAGCTGCAAGCTGGGGTCCAGAGACTCCACGGACGCGGTCATCTCTCCCAATATCTGGGAGGTAGTCATGGTCTCAGTAGGAGGAGCAGGAGGCGCAGTCGACAGATCGGCGGTAGGCACATCTCCCAACATCCTCTGCAGTTTCTTCTGTTTGTTGGTGTTCCCCCAGTAGGAACACTGGCATCCGTTGTTTGCCCCCCAGCAGGGACTTCTCTTCTCGAACCTCGTTCTCTAGTGGGAACAGCAGTCGGGATTGGCTATTCAGCATCCTCGACCGTGATCACCTCCTCTCAAGAATTTCGGTCCCAAGAGGTCCGACATCTTTTCCTGCATTCTAAAAGAGGACAGGAATCTTCAAGCTCGAAGCAGACTTCTCAAGAGTCGATCTATAATCGGTGATCGGAGGTGGACGGCCCATTTTCTTCTTTTTAAGAGGATAGGAATTGAGATCCCAAATAGTTGTACAAGGAGTCAAAATTACAGTTAGACATATTGACGAGCTGTAAGACTGAAAATTATCATATACCCTTACCAGCGTCGATAAACGGGGTGCTTTCTTCAATACGGGAACGGTCGAATTGTTTGATGTGGACAGCTCCGGCTGCAAGCAACTTTTTGGTGGTGTCTACCAAAGGAAAGCCGATTTAGGAATACTTCAAAATTAAATATGCATGTATGTCAGCTCGGCGGTCCTAGGTGGTGTCTACCAAAGGTCTCGGCCCATTTTCTTCTCAAGATCCTCCCTACGTCTCCCACGGACTCTGGAACGACCTGCAGGAAGAAATACTTTGTTTTCCAGCAGTGGATCTTATCCCCCGTACTGACAGATATCAGTTTATACTGCTGCTTGAAATTAATGTAGACGAAGCCGGTGTTTGTTCTCGTCCCCTTTTGAACAATCGGATTGATTGATGACATGTTCTCCAGGTACCTAACGCCGAGCTCCACTTGGAATTTCTGGGCATGTGCTAGTAGGGCAATCATCTGTCTGATTGAGGGAGCAGACAGCTGCGAAATCGCGATTTCCGCCTAGCACAATATGATATCAGCAACTTCGCCATAGGCAGCCAGAGGTGATACTTCCTGAACAGGGACTCGTATAAACACACATAACCTTGGGGGCAATCCCAGGGTCTTTGATGCGGTTTCGGGATTATCATTGAAATCACATTTAAGCAAGGGAAGTCGTCGACAAGAGCTTGAAGCGACTTCACGTCGGATTTCGTAGGTGCGAGACCCGTCAGTTCGTCGTCCAGAGCAGCCCAGTTGCCTTGGGGAACTCGTTCATCAAGATCTACCTCTACCTCGTTAACGCGCATGTCGTCGCGAGAAGCGGAGGATTCAGCAAGGTTGGTACGCGAGGAGGACATAGTTACCGAGCTATTTATGTTAACCGCCGAGCTGAGATTCTAGAGAGAGAAAGAAGAGAGAAGGGAGAGCAATTTTTACCTGCAAAAGGGAATTCTGAAAATGTGAAGTCCAGATATGAAGTGGCGAGGGGGTATTTATACCTTGGAGAGATGGCGGTTACCGAGGCGCGTAATGATTACGCGTGGGAAACTCAAAAGGCGCGACTCTTTAGCTTCTCCATACAAAAACGATTCGATAAAGCCTACGAAGACGATTTGATAAAGCCTACGAAGACGATTCGATAAAGCCTACGAAGAATTTAATGCACTTTAGCCGAAATGAACATTATTTAGAAGATCATTCGCCGATTTAAGGTTACATCGCCGACCTGGGGGGACTAACTGTTGATACCAGGTGTAGCACCTACCCTAAAAGCCCATTTCGACTCAAGGCCCTGCTGGACGCTGACATGATGAGGAGAAAAAGGCCCAGGAAGACAAGATCCATATGGGCCGACCTGGCGAGCTGGGCCGTCCAGCTCGTGGCCCATTAAGGTTAGTTGATGTAATTAGGGTTTTGAGCTTGTATTTTCACTATAAATACTCATGTAATTACTCCTTATAGATATATGAAATTCTTCTGAGCTTTTACCCACATAATCTAAGACCTAAACCTAATTGTTAAGTCTTGATTCAACAAAGACCAACAAGGATATAAACATCTTTATCATTAACCAACAAGGTGAGTCCATTTTCATATGGTTTAAACTAATGAGTTGGTTGTTTTCTCTCCGTGTAGAACTTAGATCGTTCTAGTAATTTTTTATAAGAAACTACTTAGACGCCTTGTTTTTTTAACTATAGTTTTCTTTTAAACTTTTTGTTGTCTTTATTTAGTCTTAGAAGGCAACTAGCCAAAAGCTATTACATAAAGTCCCCATCAGACATTGTATTTTATAAAACTTTTGATTGATAAAAAGAATGTATATTTGTGCAAAAAAACATAAAAGAATGTATTCTTTTAGCAAGACTTAGCCGTCTTCTAGCTCGCTCTGTGCTCACTACAAGAAAGCAGGAAAAATGTGACGGACATATCCGTCACGAATCCGTCACTAATAGGGAATCCTTACGGATTCGTGACGGATTATGTCCATCAGGACTAGATGGTCAGGAACTGAATATTCGTCAGGAATCTGTCAGTATGTTTCCTGACAGACATTTACTGACGAATTTACTGACGGACAGATCCGTCAAGATTCATTCCGTCAGAAAAAATCCGTCAGTATTTCATCACAAATGTCCTGACGGATTCCAGATGGATAAATTCCTGATGGATCTTATCTTTCAGAATTTGCGATATATTTATAAAAAAATAATTATATTATTAATTGATTCATTTAATATATATTAATAACATTTAAATATAATTAAAATATAATTAAAAATATAAAAACATTCATAAAACTAAAATGTGAAAATGTTTACAATAACCCAAAGTTGGATCGACAATGATATAAAAAGTAATTAAAGTAAAAACTATACTACTTGGGTGGTGGTGGTGGCGGGAATCAGCTCGCCATCTGCGACATGAAAGAGTTCATAGTCATCCTCATCCATCTCACGCTGCATCTCCTGCCTTTGCTCTCTGATTCGGTCGGGGAGTTGCTCGTTGAGTTGGGCGGCGAGTCGAGCTTCTTTCTCCAATTGCGCGGCCTGCATCTGAGCCATCTGCTGCTGCATCAACTCCATAGCCGCGTCCTTCTGCTGCATCTCCTCCTCCCAAAAATAACTCCTCGCTTGAGACGATCCCGCGAAACAGTAAGAGGCCATGTTCCCAAGCCCTAACATGCGCCCCTTCTGTTTCTTTGTAGCCTGCAAGAAACAAAAAACAAACCATTATGTTAAAACAAACCAGTATGTTAAATTATAATTTAAAAGTATTTACCATATTACATACCTGAGACGCAAGATCGTACTGTGTATCGATCGGGACATCCTCGGGTGGGACGGACTCCTGAGATGCTCGTTCATTGATCAGCCGCCGTGTCGTCTGGACAACCTCGCGAACAACCTCATTTTGTATCTGACCCGTTGTCATGTTCATGAGGATGTCCTCTATAAGCTCGAGAGGTCCTGGTCGACGGCCAGTCTCACGCTTCTATTTTATAATTGAGAATCAAATTAGTATTGAAAATTTTAATATTAAGTTTTATATATAAAAAATATTTTCATACCATCTCATCGGTCCAAGTGACCGCACTCTTGGAACCGGTGTTGGTAGTAGCTATCCCCTTGCCATCTCGAGTGCTCATCCGATTGTTCCTGTTGGTAATAGATATTCCCTTCGTCTTCTCCTCCTCCCAATGTCTGACGAAGCCTCCTAGGAGTTCTTCCGACATCTTGTTATGCTTCTTTTTGTCAACATACCAACTATGCTTCCATTGCATCAACTGCATCCTCAGGCAAGTTATAATCTGTCTTTATACCCATCAACCTACTAGCAGATGATAAAGGCGAATGTCCATCTCTACATCCACTATATAATGGCTGGTTTGCTGCGTCAAACATATCAAAAAACTGTCGTGCTTCTAAATTTTGTTCTTCGTACGAACGCTGAGCCGTCTCTATAGTCTCTCTCTAAACGTCATTAACCATTTGAATTGTAGGTGCAACATAATCTAAATCCGTTCTAGGTTCCTATATCCTTTCGGCCAATGGTTCGCTATCGCTAATACTAGCAACAAGATCAGGTCGTTCGCTAACACTACTACTAGCAACAATATCATGTTCTTCGCCATGCAAATACCAAATCTTATAACTAGGCATAAAACCATTCAGATACAAATGATTTCAAACCATGTTTATCTTGACATTATGCAAATTCCGACAAACAGAGCATGGACATAGTAACTTACGACTGCGTTGTGCCCGAGGTTGTCGATATGCTAATTCCATGAATTCCATAACACCACGCGAATACTCGTCGTTCAAAAAGTTCGTATCTGGATCTATTCTTTCCCGATCCATCCATGATCGAAAATATGGAGGATTAGACATTTTTTGTAAGATATATGTAGAGAAATGGTGGATAATGAAGGTGTGGGGGTTCTGGTTTTATAGAAATTTTATTGACGGAATCCTGACGGACTATCCGTTAGGATTTACGAATATAACTGTTGGCAACGGATATGTTGTCAGGTGGGTTCTGGCGGATTTGTGTCCGTCAGCTTTTTTGTCTACGGTTCAAAATCCGTCAGGTTTCCGTCAGTATGTCCACAGAAACCTGACGAATTTTAATCCGTCAGGATTACCGGTCATTTTTTACAAATTTTTCTTGTAGTGACTTTCCCCTTTGAGATTGAGCAAAACCAGACTAATCAAGACATCATCTCTCTTCTTGTGACATCTATTCACTCCTCCATCCCTTATAATTTAATAGAAAGTGCATCTTAGTTCAAATGATTGATTAACTTGACATTGAACTTCAAGAAGAGAACTTTAGTCTTTCTTAGAGTTTTTACTTCAAATATACATAAGATTCATCTCAACTTTGATCTTATATCAAAATGTCTTTTAATTTATATTATTTTTGAGACGATTGAGCATCTAAATTAAATTGATAAATAAAATTTCTCGTTATCAAAAACTCAAGGTCATTCTTTCCTCTTTTAAGTTGCCCAGTTCCACATAAATTTTAGCACGAATTAGGCTCGACTTTAATCGAATGGTGATAAAATTTTCAAACCATCATCAACAGTTTTTATCAAGAAAAGTGTGTAAATTATTTTTTTTCTTACGTTTGGTAAACAGGGAAAGGCTATATGTAAAAGAAAGATTCCTTACGTGGCACATTGGTGCCAAAATATAGCTTTACTTGAATTGTGACCTCAAGAGAATTTGGTCGTTCTTTACTGCAAATTGTTTGTTTATGCTCTTTTGTCCACTCAAGTGTTTCTCCCTTTTAGAAATCATAGATTTGAAAGCTTAATATCACCAGTATATAAAGATAGACAACATCATGTACTAATTCTGCTTATTAATTATTATTTTTCAGGGGCACATATATATTATTTAGGGACCCATATTTTTAATGGTTAATGGTATCATTTTCTTTTACATTTATTAGTAGAACTATTATGTTTATCCCTTTTAAAACACAAAGCTATTAATGCTAAAACAGTACAACATATTATAGTATTATAAAAAAGAATTATTATTACTATAATTTAAAATAAATCGTGAACTCAATTAAAAGAATTACCTAATTATTATTAGTTAGAACAAAAAATTTTGAAGTTGTTAAATAAAAAGTGTGAGTTCTTAATAGATTTTTTGGGTTCATTCTATAAGTCTAAATGTAATCAGTAGCATGATTTGTATTAAAATACGATATATAATTTAACATTTTGAGGACGAATTAACCCCCACTACACCTTACCAACCTTTGTCTCTAAGTTACTAACATTTACAAACCAAACCAGGGCCTTATCTTAAAATTATAAGGGTTTGAGACCAAAAAAAAAAAAAAACTAATATATCATGTATTTGTTATCTAAACCAAAGTTTTTTAAAAAAATCTAAAAATTTTTGTAAAATAAAATTAAAAAACTAGGGGCCTGAAATCCATGTCTCATAGGTCTTGGTCCACAACCGACCATGAAACCAGACGAACCAATAACAAAATAACTTTATAATTTCATAAAAGAATGTATGACTCAACGGGAGTTTAGAGGATTAACATAAGGATAAATTATCTAGGATGCCATAAATTATCAACATATTATTCAAAATGCCATAATGACCATTTGTTATGGGTCATGCCATATTCTTTTCTCCTTTCTTCAGATTAAAAGACATACCACTCATTCACTTTTCCCAATCATTCTCTGCACTCTCCACTCTCCATTCTCCATTTATTTTCTCTTCTTCTCTCTCCGTCAATCTTCATCATCTCCATTATAGTTTCATCGTCATTCTTCTTTGATTCTTCTTTCTCCTTATGGATTTCATCTTCATTATTTGTAAAAATGTCAGCCTCCACGATGATGGACAAGACGAGTGCGATGGCGGACAAGAAGAGTGCGATGATAGTGTAAAACAATGGAGTAGACAACAATGTGATGTGAGATCGAGTGGACAGCAAACGGTTGGACATGGTGGACATGGTCAATTTCTGCCACTTTATGCTTTTTCGTAGTTTATATTTTGTCTACAAGTGGAGAAATGTCTTTTCTAGTAAACTTGTCTATCAAATGATTTTTCTGATAAACATGTAAATATGGACAACATTAGACATAAAAAAACATGTTTTTATCTCATGAGTTTTTCTTATTACAAACATGTCCATCTATAATTCATCCACCATAACAATAGACAATTAATTCGTCCACCACCGAATGTTTTTCATAATGTCAGCTCAAGTTGTTAATCTATTTCATCCCTTTAAACAAAAGAAAAAAAAGAAAAAGTGACTAATATATATATATATATATAATATTAATGTGATATAGTGTTGGGACCCACAACTAAAGCTAGTTGTGCCATTTAGAAGGAAAAAAACAAATGTCATTATGCCATCATTTTTTGGCATATTGAGAAAGAAAGAATATTTATGGTATTTAGAAATAATCTTTAAATATTGTGGCATATTCAAAAAAATTTCACTTAACATAATAAAGTTTAAAACACAACGTTAAACTGAAAATTAAAAAACTTTTATGCTCATCATCAAACGCTACAGAAATGCATAAGCATAAACAAATAATTTCTTTCTAGTGTCCTATCTTGAAATTAGTATACTTAGGAAATGAAACCCTTGAAATTCAAAGCGATGGTCGTTAATACTAAACCGAGGAAGATGTCGGGCCCATATGTGTCAAGTAGAAGCAACTGAAAACCGGTAAAAGGAACGTAAACACTGGACAAACCTCGTCCAAATCTAGTGAAGAATTATATTAGAGGAAGCTAACGAGCCATTTTTTGGTTCATCAAAAGAGGTGAAGGAACGATCTGAAAAAATTAGGAAAACCGAAGCGGAGAAATTAAGCATGAAGTACCAAACTTCCATAACAAAACGAAAAAACCAAAGCAGGGCCAGAATGTGATGATTCACACCAGAATGAAGCTAGATCCATGGAAGCCCAAACATGCCCATACCCCACAACCGAGACCTAGACTATACACCTAGCAAATCCTAATTCCACTAATACCAGCCGCTACAAACAACGGCACAAAGAGGAAGATAGACAAGCAGACTCACTAGCTCCAAAATAGGCGAAACAAAAGCAAAGCGAGCCAAAAGAGATAGATACTACCGGAAGTGACTTTGTAAAAAAATAGAGGAAAGTGCCGCTAAACGGGAAGGAGACGTTCACAATAGAAGCCCGCCATACCATTTAGATCTACAGCTAAAATCACAACCTCAAAATATCTCTTCAAAACCGGTCATTCTAAATGGCTCGTAAGACGAACGTAAACACTGGAAAAACCTCGTCCAAATATGGCGAAGAATTATAGTAGAGGAAGCTAACGAGCCAATTTCCGATTCATTACAAGAGGTGAAGGAATGATCTAAAAAACTAGAGAAACCGAAACGAAGAAACTAAGCATGAAGTACCAAACTTCCATAACGAAACGAAAAAACCAAAGTAGGTCCAGATTGTGATGATTCACACCAAAATGAAGCTAGATCCATGGAAGCCAAAATATGTTCATACCCCAAAGCTGAGACCTAGACTATACACCCACCAAATCCTAGCCCCACTAACTCCTAGATATCAGCCGCTACAAACGACTGAATAGAGAGAAAGATAGACAAACAGACTCACCAGCTCCAGAATAGGCGAGACGAAAGTAAGGCAAACCAAAGAAGATGGATACCACCGGAAGGAACTTCATAAAAAACTAGAGGAAAGTGCCGCTAAACGGGAAGGAGACGTTCGCGATAGAAGCTCGCCACACCGGTTTGGATCTACAGCCAAAATCACAACCGGAAAATATCTCGTCAAAAAACAGTGATTCTAAACGGCCATACCAAAAAAGAATTTAGAAACGAAAAAAGAGAAGCAGGCACCAGCGCTAATGCTAAAAGAGCCACCAACGCCGATCTCAAAACACTATTTAGACTGAAGATGGCGCATGAATTCAGACGAAAGAACTAGAAAAAATTATGTATTTTTCACTGTGTCACTTACCAACCTATGTTTCTAGGTAATTGGTATTATTTTTCAAATTTCTTTTCACATTGGAAGCATATATCGATTTGAACCATTTTTAATACATTTTCTTTGTCAACACCTACATCTAATGCGATCTAAACTACACATCCTTAGTTTAAATCCATGCCAAATTCTAAGCTCTAAAATCATCTCCAACTCTACTCTAAATCTTTAATTTAGAGTAAATGATAAACGGGTTTTTACTCCTATCTAGCAAGTAATCCTAAACTACTTGACTTTCGATGTAGTATTTAGGTGTCAATTCCAGTTCAAGATTCAATTAACTAATTAGTTCTTACGAGAATTACGTTCAGTCTAAACTATTAAGAGTTTATTATGATTATCGAATAAAACGTGTAATGATTGAAAACGAGATTTAAAGTAAAACGAAGAATGCTATAATAAAAAGGCTAAAAACGGGCTAAGGCAACGACTCGGGTGATCAATGACTTCCTAAGATGCTCTATGCTAATATTTAAATGCTAATCCTTGGTCTAAGACTCCCATTTATAGACTAATTCACTCTCGTGGTACTAATCCTTTTCCTAAACATGCAATTAATACAATTTCTTGACTAATCAACGAGATTAAGAAACATTATGATCTAATCTATATTCAACCACTAAACTAACTAACACAATCTCTTGGCTAGGCCTCATTTAGCATACAAAGATTGATTCAGAATTCTATCGAACACCTTTCGGGCGATAATTTTCCTATGATCTAGATTCAATTGATCAGGTTAAACCTAGCGTTAAGAACATCTATTGTATGAAGATTTAAGGATTATAAGACCTAAACATCTAGATTCGCCATCAAATTACCCTAATCTACCTAGCTCATTTGCTTAATGAAATTACTCACATCCCATGAAGAAAACACATATTCTCATGTTAGAACTATGTTTTCCCATGGAAGAAATCAAAAATAACAAGAATTAAGAACAAAAGATAAGAAATCGAAAACTAAAATCAAATAGACTAAAAAGTAGACAAAGGTTTTACAGAGACAGTTCTAAGATAAAGCTACAATGAAACTTAGGTCTTTTTCAAGTGTTCTTAAAACAAGATTTTTTTCTCTTTTAGTACCCAATATCGGCCGGTACAACCGGTACAACCGGTACGGTTGGCCGATATCGGTACCGGTCAAGCTATGCCGATACTTGAATGCCGGTACTTCTTGCGTGCATCTGATATCGGTTCATTCCAACCGATACACCCCAACCGGTACGGGTGTATCGGTTGAAATGTACCGGTTTTGGCCCTTCATGACAGATCGGTCTACCCTAACCGATACGGGTGGCCGATACCATGTCCGGTTTAGCTCCTTCAGCTTCTTTTGGCTTCTTTCCCTTCGGTTTTGACTCGGTTAAGCTCCATCTTCCTTAGGTACCTGAAATATGCAATTGAATGCCAAATGCAACCTAAACTATTCTATATGCAAATGAAACTAACCAAAACAAGAACTAAATCGATGCCTAAAGTGGATAAAAATGCAATACATCAACTCCCCCCAAACTTGTCCATTGCTTGTCCTCAAGCAAACCGCAGAGGATAGTAAGTGGAAGAGGTTTAAAAACGGAAACCTCAGAACCAAAGTATGCTTCT
>OVBE01014573.1:0-11994 GCA_900406425.1 Iberis pinnata | reverse complement strand
CAACAAAAAATCCAGGAAGACTTTTTCATTGTTGTCCATGTGGATCGGAAGAGGTATCATTAAGAATTGCGGGATTTATTTCTTTAACATTGTGTGAGTGTTTAATTTGCAATAGGGAAATGACCACTTTTTCAAATGGAATGATGAGTCTATGAAGAGACTGAAGATATTAAATTTACATTTGATAAGGTTAAGGAAAATGTACACATTTTAGAAAAGGAGATTGAGGAGATAAAACAAATTGTAGCTTGCATTGAAAAAGACCTACAAGATTGCCATGGCGAGATAGATTGTCTCAAAAATACCTACACAATCATTATGTGTATCTTAGTCTTGGTTGTGATCTACTTATGTGTCTTTTTGTATTGAATGTATGTTATCTTTAGGTGAAATGATGGATTGGTCTTATGTCTAGTGTTATTTTGTGTTTTGAGAATATTATTGTTGAGTTCTTAAAAGTGTTGTGGTTGTTTGTATTGAATTATCTATAAAGTCTTTTGTTATAAGTTATGTGTTATTATGTTGACAATGAATAACATAGATCAAATATATAAGAAGCTAACATTTAAATCAATGCCAACAAGTTACACAATTTTAACAAAAACTTGCCCATAAGTTTTTATAACCGATCACCAACTAATCTTAACAAAGATCCCATTACTTAAAAGTTTATGCCAAAAAAGATTGCAATAGCCGAATAGTTTAGTACCTAAAGCAACAAAGAAAAAGATGACATTTAACACTAATTGTTTTGTGATGGTTGTGATGTTCCGTCTCAATGAGATAGGGAAATAGACTTGAGCACCACCAACATTAGTACATCTTCTTGTATTGTGTCCCACAAACTGCATCGACCACATTGAGAAGTTTTTCCTTATTTACTACCCTTATTTTTACTCTTCTTTGGAGATTCATGTTTGCGTTTGATCTTCTTTTTCTTTTTCTTTGGTCTTTTTGACATATCCACAAGTGGTGGTTGTATTCTCGTATCTTTATTGGAATTTTTCCAAAACAACATGCCATTGAGTGTCTGGATAGAGTCATTGTATGTACCTTCCCATTTAGAAATCAAATACCAACTCGATACATAATCCTCTACGTTTACCTTCGTTTTCAATATTTCTTTCAACCCATGGTGACAAGGAATCCTGGTAATATCTCACTTCCTACATGTACATATTTTCATAGTGATATTGAAATTCTAGGAACTTCCTCTCTCATCCACCTCAAACTTCCCATGAGCTGAAGGAATCAAGGTACAATACTTGAGTTATTTCTCCTCTTCCTCAATTAGTTTAGCTACTTTGAAATTGAAATTTCCTCTATGTTTTAGTGACTTCTTCATGCAAAAATCAATACGAATTATTTTCTGCATCCTTATTATTTTCAACATCTCTACTAAAAGACATTGCTCACGTTTTATTAATTAACATATTGTAAGACTCTGTGAAATTTTTGTGAACATCTTCGCAACATGATGCGTCTATGAAGTAAGCGTGACTGCAATTTTTTGGAATATCATAGCTTCAAAAAACGAGACATAATCAGTCATGTTGTAACTCTCTGTAACTGCCCAAAATAACGGCTTCATACGAGCTTTCCCGAGAATTTTGCCTTTATATTTGCATAAATGTGTCGTGCACACATTTTGTGTTCCACTTTTGGTAGTAGTTCATCAACAACAATAAGAAACCCCTAAAATAGGAAAGAAATAAAAATTTTAAAACAAAAAGTCTGATTTATAAATAGACACTATTATAAACGAAAAACGGATTACAAAAATGGTATTATAAACAAGTAGAATGGACTTACTAACGTTTTCAAATTATAAACAAGCAAAGAAAATCAGATCATATTATAAACAAGCATAATGTGTGAACTCATATTATAAAATCGAATGTGTGAAGTCATATACTACTCTACTGGCCTTAAATTTTACAGTATAAAATCAGACTTACTAAGTTGTCATAGCTCATTACACAATTTAAAATTTATTAGAAAATGGTATAAAACTAGAGGGGCAGTAGTAAGAGACTTACCTTTTGCCTATCATATATTATTGTGAAGTTATCCCCATCTCCAAGGCACAAATTTGATTTAAGTCTCTAAATAAACCACAATCAAGTTTGTGTGGTCTCCTTGAACAACTATCTAAGCAACCAGATGGAATTGGTTGTTTGCATCTCTTCTCACTGCAGTTAACAATTGTCTCTTGACATTGCATTTTATAAAGCCACCATTAATCCCGATGATTGGGCGACAATGAGAAATCCACATTCTTTTTAATGCTTCGAAATACACGTAAAAATGATCAAATATCTCATACCCTCCACCAACTTCCATAGTCATAAACTCTACAGAAGAACCATGATTAGAACTAACAACAAAATACATAATATATTAGGAGACTTAAACACTTAATAAACAGTAAAAAACATAGACTTAAACAATTAATCAAAATTGAATTAAAACACTTACTCTAGAATTTCTTTCTTGTAGTTTTCTAGTCTAGAAAATTGTTCGTCATGTTCAGCTTGAAGAATCTTCAGTGCCCTTGCTTTCGCTTTTCTACATTGTTCATGAGAGACTATCAAATTGTGACGCTCTTCCACTTGTTTTTGAATAACTTTTGGCATCAAATTAGGTCCTTTTCTAATGTCATTTAGGAACATCTTAGCAATGATAGTGTCATTTATCACCTTGCTACACCTATCTTTGATACAAGTGTGCTCACCATCGAAAGTTTTTATCATAAACCCTTCTACATTTTCTTATACTTTTGCTTCTTCATCAAATGTATCACCATGATTCTCCATTCCATCTTTATCCATGGCACAATTCTGATTTTTAGGTTCTTCACAAAAAACATTATCTTCTTCAACTTGAGTATGTTCATTCAATTAATTAGGAAGAGCACTTCCATCATTTCCACCAATAAATATATCTACTACTGTAGTCCATAGCGCTGCATTACACCTCCGATCAAAACTACTTGAACCTGCATGTATGAGTTGTAACTCATTCATTGACTCATAAGGTAGTTTGTAATATATTCTTTTGTCATACATATTTAATTTCAGCTCACTCTCCAAGTTGATAAACAATGATTGAGCTTTGCATTTATTGGTATGGACCTCATCACCAAAATATATTGTCTGCCCATATTCCCTTCTAATCAATTTTCCATTGTAGCAGCAACTGAATATTATATCTTCATCCCTACAAAAAAAACATACATGAAATTGTCACTTTCACTCATACAGACATTATGTCGAACACTTGGCATACAAAAAAGTTGGATTTATAATCTCTAAAACATTTGAGCCAAATCGACCAACATCATGCATAGAAAAAAAATAATACACTCAAACAAGCATCTTTCTCAAACAATTCATATGCATAAACGTAATACTCTAATACCGATTTCAAAACCTCATAAAACCATCAACCCAAAAAACAGAAATCAATATTACCTCATTTTCTATCTATGACTATAAAGCTTGTAAGGCCAGATTACATAAGTAGCATAAGAGTCAAAATCGAAAACTATTAAGCTCTTAAGACCAAATGAAGAAGGTTAAATCTCCAGCGTTAAATCAACAAAGTTGCATAAACCAAAAGAAGAAGAAGGGTAATTTTTTATGTTAAATAAAACAATGCCATTTTGTTTAAAATAAAAAAATAAATGAAAAGACGCCGTTTCTTAGGAGGGTGGATTTAATGTAGAATTTAGAATGATTTATGTTAAAATAAAAAATCCACTGTTATTCAAACAAGAATTTTAAAATGTCTTACGAAATCCACTACTATTGAGTTAATGATTTCAAAAAGTCTTATGAAATCCACTATTATTAGAAATATTTTAAGTAGTGGGTTTATGGTGATTTGATGGTATTTTAGTGGATTTTCTTAATTAAAAATACAAAATCTCAAATCGAATGTTTTTAGGTGGGATTGTAAAGAATTTTAAAACAAATCACATGAATTTCCTAATTCACCTAAAATTACCTAAACACTCTCTTAAACTCAAATCACTTCGAATTATATAAAATATTTGTTTGAACACGCCTCCTTATTGTTTAATAACTTAAAGTGTCTATGTGAATGCTGAGTTAGACCTATTTACGTTGATTTAAACTCTGTTAACGTTTTTTTTTTTAAATTAGCACAAATGTGTTAGTTTGTGTCGAAAATGAAAAATATTAATAGTTTACGTATGAATTCGCACTAATGACAAATTAATGTATAAATTATACTTATGGTGATAGTTCATGTATGAAATGGCCGACTCCCATATTTTTCCATATTAATTTTACAAATATGTTCCAAAAAATATATATTTTTCTTATTTTGGCTCAATTATCTAAAAGGCATAATTAGCTTTTGGGTTTTTAAACTATGGATATAGATTTAATGAGCTCTCCATCCATTAATAAATTATACAATTTTTTATGCTTATTTGAATTAAGCCCATTAAGTTTGAAACCTGCTGTTATATAGAACAAGGTTGAATGAGGTATCAAAAAGAATAAAAATAGGCTAGATACAATAGATAATGATTTTTTAATACAAATTTAGATCCCGATGTATAAAACTATATAAATAGGTTTAATGATATATGTTATAATCTGCTGTTTAAAACAATATAAACATAAAAATGATCGAATGACATCCATGGTTAAATAGATTTGAATATTTTTCAGTTTTAAAACCATGGTATTTTGATAAAAAAAAGTTAGAATTAAGTATAGATGATTGATATTTTTTGCAAATTTGAAGTTTTAGCAAAACAATCTATCCAATTTTAGAATTTTTTTTATATACTAGGCTAGATAATATAGATATGACATGTTTAGACAACTTTATAAAATTTTGTATAAAACCTGAAAAATAGGTTTAAATGATATATTATATACTATGCTAGATAGTATAGATTATCATATATTATATAAAACTTTAGAAACTTCTGTATAGATCTGTTTAAATTGGTTTAAATTTAAAGTTTTAGCCAAATTATTTATCTATCTTTATAACCTTTTGTATAAAATCGTAGATAATAAGTTTAGATAATATATTATATATTATGATAGATAATACAGATAATGATATTTTTATAAACAACTTTGGAACCTTATGTTTTAAATAGTAGAAACAATGTTATCTAAATTATACATGTTCATAACTTTTTGTGTAAAAAGTATAAACAATATTTGACAGTTAACAAAATAATTTATCCAGCTTTATAGCTTTTATATAAAATCATATATATTTGTTTAAATATATATTATATTATATATAAAAATCTAAGCAAAAGTTTTTACACTAAGCTAGATAAAGTTATAAAACATTTAACCAGTACTCATTAACATATTATAAAGTCATGTCCAATAAATATGAAACCATTAAAACTACATGCGTATAAGGGCTCGATGGCAACTAAAAAGAGTAAATGAACCCGCACAAACAAAACAGACTAAAACATAAGTCTGGAAGCCTGAATTATCATAAGACACAAACACAAGTTTTTATTGAAAATTGATGGGTATATTATAGAAAAAGATTCAACTAAATTATCACTAAACAAATTAAAATACTCAAAACTTGAAACAAAACCCAAAAAGAGAGTTCATATGCCTTGATTTAACCAAAAAGAGAATTTAAAGGCTAGGAAGAAGAAGATTACCAACTATAGAAGTCCTTTAACTATCAATACCTAATTCCTTAGGCTCTGTTTATAAGCAGATATTCATCTTTGAGATTTTCTTTTCATAATTTCTATTTCCATTTTCTTTTCCATATTTCGAACATACGCTTTGTATGCTATCATATGCCTCCTAAAATATGTGTTTTTAAGAAAAATAAATTTAGCAATATAGAACTACTAGCCTATAAGACCATACATATCTGGTTTGATAAGAATTTTATGTCTTCAGGTTTATTACTTTGCCTATCTGGATATATATGAAATTTTATTCTCTTTATTTTATTATCTAGAGCACTATCATCATAGTTTTGTAACAGAGCAAGTGAAATAGTTCGACATTTGTTTTCCTTCTAGAAAATCTATAGAATGAAGAGAAAACATATTATTATGTTACACAGTGTATAATAATAAAAATGTTAAAATATTGCTTATATATTGCAAGTTGGAACAAAAACGACATATTATGTCTCTTGGATGGTCAAGGCTTTTGTTTGTACATGTTCTCCATTTTCAACTTTCTTTTTCATTTTCTGCTTTTTGTGTGTTGAAATTAGTGTTTTAAATTTAAAGTATAAAAAATTATTAAATTTATATTGCAATAGCATATTGCCTCTCTCTTTTTGTCCCCAAAAACATCATCATGAGGTAAATCAACAACCTAAAAATGAATTTAAATGTTCAAAATTATTCCATTTTTATAAGGTTTAGTGAGACAAACGTATATAGATTTTTAATATTACCTCTTTTGTTGGAGTTGAAAACATTGACATTTTACTTTTTCTCCTTTCTTTCTTTGATTTATACTAAAAATGCCAAGAGTACTTTATAAGTATTTCAAAGTTTGATTTTAAACCTTATAAAATCGTAAAACACTTATAAACACATACAAAATTGTATAACAAAATAACAAAAACATGAAACAAATCCGGCCCTATTCGTTTCCTTATTTGGATACTGTATCTAGATACTTCATCCAGATACGTTTTCCAGATGAAATATTCAGATGATGTTCGTTTCTGTTTTAACTTTGTATTATAATACTGCATCAAGATACAATTATTTTTGTGTGTGTATTTGCATTAGTATCTAGATACGTTTAAATACGAAATTAATCAAATTACTAAAATGAAAGTTTTTGGCGAGAAAACGCGTTTCCAAATTTTTTGGCGGGAAAACGTGTTTCTGCATTTTTGGCGGGTAAAAGCATTTCCGCGTTTTTACGAAAAACATGTTTTTGATGGGACAATGGGTTTTTCATTTTTGGAGGAAAAACGGTTTTCGTGTTTTTGGTGGGAAAATGAGTTTTCGCGTTTTTGGCGGAAAAATGAGTTCTCGCGTTTTTGGCAGAAAAATGAGCTCGCGTTTTTGGCAGAAAAAAGAGTTCTCGCGTTAACGCGTTTTTAACGGGAAAACTAGTTTCCGTGTTTTTGGCGACAAAACGTGTTTCCACGTTTTTGGCAGGAAAATGCGTTTTTGCATTTTTAGCGGAAAAAAGTGTTTTTGCGTTTTTGGCGGAAAATGAGTTTTCACGTTTTTGGCGGAAAATTTTGTTTTTTTTTGTTTTTGCGTTTTTGGCGAAAAAATGCGTTTTGGCGTTTTTGGCGAAAAATGTGTTTTCGCGTTTTTGGTGGAAAAATGCGTTTTCGCGTTTTTGGCAAAAAATGCGTTTGTGCGCTATTGGCGAGAAAACACGTTCTGCGCTTTTGGCGAGATAACGTGTTTTCACATTTTTGGCGGGAAAACATGTTTTTCGTTTTTGGCGGGAAAACATGTTTTTTCGTTTTTGGCGGGAAAACGTGTTTTTTTTTTTGTTTTTGGCGGGAAATGCGTTTTTGCATTTTTGGTGGGAAAATGAGTTTCCGCGTTTTTGGAATGAAAAACGAGTTTTCGCTTTTTTGGTGGGAAAATGTGTTTTTTGCGTTTTTGGCGAGAAAATCGGTTTTCGCATTTTTGGCTAGAAAATGCGTTTTCGCGCTTTTGGCGAGAAAACATGTTTCCGTGTTTCCGTGTTTTTGGCGGGAAAATGCGTTTATGCGTTTTTAACGAAAAAACGTGTTTTAACATTTTGGCCTAAGCAATGATATTTTAGACATTTAAATTTTTTGGATGAGTTTAGGTTCATCTCAACCCTACATGCAAACTCATCCAAAATATCCAATTATTTTGGATCCATTTTAGATTTGTATCCAGATGCAGTATCCAACTAAGGTATAAAATTACAATTAAGTCCTCGTTCGTTTCTGTATCTAGATGCAGCATCCAGATATAACATCTAGATGTTGCATCAAGAACATCAAGATGTTGTTCGTTTTCAAATATGCATTTGATATCTTGATATTGCATCTAGATGCAATTTTGTTCGTTTCTGAATATGTAAAAATATCCATATACATTTTCTAAAAACAACATTAATTTTTACACCAAAAATCCGGAAACTTAATTTTGGCGGAAATCACATTTCCGCATTTTTTTTACGAAAATCACGTTTCCACGTTTTTGGCCGAAAATGGCGTTTCTACGTTTTTAGGAAGATCGCGATTTCGCATTTTTTGGCGATAAATCGCGTTTCCATGTTTTTCAGAAAATTACGTTTCCGCGTTTTCGACGGAAAATCGGGTTTCCGTGTTTTGGCAGAAAATCGCATTTTCGTGTTGTTCGCAAAAAATCGTGTTTCTGCTTTTTTGGCGGAAAATCGCGTTTTGGTGGAAAATTGCGTTTCCGCATTTTGGGTGAACATTCGCGTTTCCGGTTGAAAATTGTGTTTTTGCGTTTTGGCGGAAAATCTCTTTTCTGCATTTGCAGCCGAAAATCGCGTATCCGCGTTTTTGGCGTAAAATCCCGTTTTTGGCGTAAAATCACGTTTTTACGTTTTTGGTTTTGAATCGCGTTTCCGTGTTTTTGGCTGAAAATTGTGTTTTCGTGATTTCACCGAAAACCGCATTTTCGTGTTTTTCACGAAAAATCGTGTTTCCGCGTTTTCATGTTATTCGCAGAAAATCGCGTTTCTGGGTTTTTGTTGAAAAAATATTTTTTCGCGTTTTTGGCACAAAAAACTCATTTCCTAAATTTTGGATCTAGATTTTGCATCAAAACTCTACTATTTTAGCATCCAAATATTCAAATTTTTTGGATATAAAAAAAATTAGCATCTAGATTTTGTATCCATATACAAATCATAAATATACCATACGAACAACATTTGGATATTTGCATCTAAATGTTGCATTCGAATGCAGAAACGAACAAGGTCTAAACGAACATATCCTGTATTTATAGTTGGATACTGCATCCAGTTAAAAAAACGAACAGGCCGTACATCAAAAATAAGTAACTCTAATATTTTATATATGTTTATAAAATCATGAAAAAACCATATAAGAGAATAAGAAGACACAATTCATTACACTTTTTAAACACTTATAAAATACTTATAATAGAATAATAGAATAATAGAAACAAGTAACATTTACCTTGAAATCATTTGTCAAATATAGGTTATAAATTTTAATACCATGCATAGTTATTAAAAATATTATAAGACACTCTGATTAATATATCTTGTTTTTAAATAAATTAATGAGTTCTAGTAATAACCAATTCTTTTATAAAATTTTAATATAGACTATGTTTAGATGAAAGTTTACTTCATTATTAAAATTTTCTTTTTTATACTATTTCCCTCTTGTTCCTTAGCTCGTCATACTTTTTCTTCGTATTCTTCTTTTTTATTTCATTTAGCAACGATTTTGCAAACAGATTTGAGACACTACTATACAAGTTTTCATATCATTTTCTCCTCCAGTAATATTAAAGTTCAAAGACTTTAAAAAATTGGCTATAGGCACTAAACGCTTTGGGTACTCCGCAATGATTATCCCCTCAACGATAATGCATGCAACTAATAATAATCTTCTAGGTGTTTCCATATTTTTATCTTCTAAAGTTACTAGGTTCACTAATTTATTAATGGTAAACGTGCTATTTCCTTCCATACAATCATAAGGCTCTTCAAAATTGATTAGCAATCATGGTTATTTTCTTTCAAAGCAGTCTGGTTGATAGATAAAACTCTCGTAGAGAGAATCTCATCGGTCGATTGCAAATGCAAACCATAAGTTTTCATCTGTAATCAAAAACTAAATGTTAGGTTAGTAATATATCTACAAATTGGTTTATAAAAAAAATCACTTAAAAAATCAAGAATGAAAAACTCCAAAATGTATAATCGGTTTCATAAAACTTAATGTTTTCATCTCTGAATCAAATCACGTATCGACATATATAAGGAAAAAGTTTACTTATTTATAAAGATTTTGATTGAGAAGATGGAATCGCTTCTTAGTAATTTTCCAAACGCAGAACGGTCTCTTTAGTAAAGCTTCCGAATTGCTGTACAAATGAAGAAGATGAAAAGGTCTTTTTGGGTATTATAGTCACAACCATAAAACTACAATGACGAAGAAGAAGCATAAAAGTTTAGTTTTTTAAAAAAATGTGAAAACTTTAATGTTATAAGGATGAAATCTAGAAATCCTACCAGTAAGAAATTTACCCCATAAATCAAGAACATAATGCATTGTGAAAAAATTTACCCGAGAGTATGTGAAGATATCTTGGAGATATCAAAGTGAAGAAGATGAAGTTTACTTTATCAATCAAAAAATAAAATAAAAAAGATGAAGTTTAAGTTGGAGAAAAAAAATTAAAGTCGCTTGGAATCCTAGTTTTACTTAAAGAGAGAGAAAATAAGTTAGAGTCATTAAACACAACATCTCAAAAAAACTGCTTAATTAAGAATAACGATTTCATAATTTCTCCACAATGAAAGTATAATGTACAAAAAAAATATTGATTAATATATTAGACTATAACGTCATCATTATTTTTTTTACAATGAAATTTATACAGTTTTATAAACTACAACATAAAACCTTTTTATGTACACTATAAACACTATAAAGTTTGTTTAACAAGTTTAATTAATCTTCTATCAATGTTTATACAATCTTATAAATTACATTATAAAAATTGTTTATAAATTACTTTAGTCCGTAATATAATATATAATATTAGGGATCAAGATTAGGTTTTTACATCATTTATACTCATAAAGCTTTATAAAACTTACAATATATTTTTATATAAAAAGTATATATAACTTTTTCAAACCTATATATTCATATATGTATTTTTCTAGTAATATATAAATTGTTTTATATAAGCATTTTATAAGTTATTTATAAGTTATTGATAAAATATTATAAAAGCATGTATACAAATTTATAAGCACTTTATATATTTCGGATGCTGCTGCATCAAAACAAAAAGAAAATTTTTAAGAGAAGTTACAGTTCTTTTTCCAGGAACAGTCTTAGGTACAATCGCTAACTTGAAATGTTTTTTTATCACCAATTGAAATCCATATCAAAGAGGTTTCATCTTGCAAAATGACATGTCCAAGAAACAAGAAACTGATTAAAAGACTAATAGATGATCAAACACCACGATGCAATATTCTAGAACATTATATCTTATAATACAACTTGGTAATTTTCAAGATTCAACACAACATAGAACTAGAAAGTATCAGGAAGGATCTGCAGTATGGATATGTCTATATATATACACACATATATGCATTATTATATAACTCATCTTCTAAAAGTTTATATAAGCATTTATAAGTATTGTATAATCTCTTATTTTTCGATTAATGTGCGATTCAATCCTTAGAAATTGCGTTTTCGAAAAATATTCTATCGGATCTAAAGTGAATAGAACCGGGAAAATATGTAGCCATATGGTTCTTTTTGAAATGTAAGGAGATATGAAATTTGTAGCTAGCAAGAAAAAAACCCTAGTACGATAAAGGTACATTCAATAGAAAGAAGAGAAAATTATCAGTCCAAAGAACTTACCAGCGAAACACGGTCGATGGCGGTGATGAAACAATGAGAGAAACGATGATGTAAGAATCAGTGAACACAAACTATGGATTATTAGGGTTTTATACAAATTACTTTGGGTTTTCTTTTTAAATGTGAAAACTTTAAATTTATAAGAAATAATAACTATCGAAGTCGTTTGTAATCCCAAACTTACTTTAAGATTTATCACTTAAAGAGAAAATGGTTGAAGTTTACTGAAGTTAATATTTTTTCTTCTCTCTAAAATTGGTAAAGTTATATTTAATTGATTAGTAATTCCTTATATATCATAATAAACATAAATTCTCCAAAAAATTAATTTAATCTTGATTTATAATATTTTGTATAAAACTGTATATATAT
>OVBE01014571.1:0-11995 GCA_900406425.1 Iberis pinnata | reverse complement strand
TTAAGAGAGAAGATAAAGATGACAAATAGTTACTTTTTGGAGATTTTGGAGAGAGAGTGTAAGGAAAAAGTTGTAGAAAATCTTTTGAGATTTTATATTTTTAAAAAAATAATGATGTTAAAATAATGAGTGAATAAGTTGTGAGGGGGTAGATGAGTACTTTCTCATGACCAATTATGGTATTTTTCACAAACTTTGTTTATTATGGTATTTTTCAAAGTTTGACCATTTATTATGGCATTTTCTATAATTGTTTCTAATTAAAATTACAATAAAAAATCTAAACCCTAAATTAAAACTCAATCAAATCCCTAAACCCTAAATCCATATTTTCATACAAATACACAACAATCACAAAATCAATTTCCTAAATCCCAATTTAACAATCAAACCCTAAACCCCAAATCTATAACCAAACCCTAATTTAAACACTAATCAAACCCTAAACCAAACTCTAAATCATTCACTAATCTAACTCAATATCAAATCATATCCAGTAATCTAACCTAAACACTAACATATTCCTAAACTTCTAACAATCCAAAAAACTTAAACAAACTAACTAAAATCCCATTTTCAACCACAAATCTACCTAAATCAATCACAAACTAACCTTGGATCACCCATAGATTGGTTTGGTTGCTTGTATTGGATGAAGATTCGCCTTAAACCCAATTTTTTAAAAGTTTTCCGCGATGAATGAGGAAGAAGAAGAGTCTGGTTCTTTTTGATACTTAATTCCTGACAGATATATCTGTAGGGAACGAAAAAATTGAATTTTCTCAAATTTTCAAAATTTTGGGACAACGGTATACCATGATCTAAGGTCGTCCTATCTCTATCTAAGGCGTTGACCTTGAAAGCGAATCCCCTCGTGCAATACCTCGGGTATGACGTAGCAATGCTGTTTGCCCTCTTGCAATATCGAGCAACAATATCGAGCAACCAAGTGGGAAATGTTCGACCGTTCGATGTTTCTTCTGCAACCTATATTTACGTATAGATTATAAGTTACAATTTTGCAAAAAATATCACTCATAACTGAATAAAATCAATCACTTACATAAAATTGCAACCACTTAATGAACTCTTCCTGTTTGAGAGCCTCAACTTCGTCTTCAGATTAATCCGGGAAACAACCACGGACAACTGCCTTGTATAACCTACAAAATTTGAAATAATCACAAGTTATATAAACTATATGTATAATAAAATTTTTAAGATGTATAAAGTATTGAATTTATACCTTTCATATTCGAGCATATCCTCACAATTAGTAAGGATATACCTATGTAAATGGTTTCACTCCTCGGATGTAAATCGGTGACTCTTATCCTTCCCGCTAAGTCGTCCAATTTGTCAAAACATGCTTGGAACATCAGTTGGGTACATTGCATGTTCTCCACCGTCGTCATGTCGACTTGTTTTACGACCTCTTGTCGGAACATCTCTTGGAAAGTAATATTGTGCGAAATTTGCAGCTTCTTCATTGATGCTTTGCGCCATAATAGAACCCTCGACTCTGCTTAGATTTTTCACCTTTTTCTTCAAGTGGAACATGTACCTCTCAAAAGGGGTACATCCACCGATATTGGACCGGTCCACCAAGCGATGCTTCACGTGGAAGGTGAATCGTGAGATGTTCCATGACGTCGAAAAAAGATGGTGGGATAATCTTCTCCAAATTGCAAAGGATCATGGGTATGTTCGCTTGTAATGTCGAAATACCATCAAATGTAAGTGTCCTCTTGCCAAGATCACGGAACAAAGCCCCAACCGCTGTTAATGAAAAGAAAACATGTAAGTAAACAATAATTAAAACAATAAATTAAATTGCACAACATTAATACCTGAAATGACTTCGTGAACATCTTTCGGCAGGAGATTCTCAAATGCAAATGGAAGAAGGCGTTGCATCACCACATGACAATCATGGCTCTTCATTCCAATGAAATTGTCTTCTCCGATATCAACACAATTCCTCAGATTAGAAGCGTACCCATCGGGGAATTTGACCCTATGAATAATCCAGTCGAAGAACTCAGCCTTTGCATTCTTTGATAATCGAAATGCCAAAACTGGACAACTTCCATCGAGGTTGATGTGAAGCTCCGGACGAGAATAAATGTTCGGCAAGTCAAATCTGGACTTCAAATTATTTTTTGTCTTCCCTTGGACATTTAGAACCGTGTTCATTATGTTTTCAAAGAATGTCTTCTCCATATGCATAACATCTATGTTATGCCTCAACAAATGTGTTTCCCAATAAGGCAAATCCCAGAATATGCTTTTCTTGTGCCAGTTATGATTTGTACCCGTATACTCAACATTGATGTGTCCATTTCCACCAACATCNATGTTCGGCAAGTCAAATCTGGACTTCAAATTATTTTTTGTCTTCCCTTGGACATTTAGAACCGTGTTCATTATGTTTTCAAAGAATGTCTTCTCCATATGCATAACATCTATGTTATGCCTCAACAAATGTGTTTCCCAATAAGGCAAATCCCA
Source organism: Iberis pinnata (assembly GCA_900406425.1). Classification (NCBI taxonomy): domain Eukaryota; kingdom Viridiplantae; phylum Streptophyta; class Magnoliopsida; order Brassicales; family Brassicaceae; genus Iberis; species Iberis pinnata. The sequence continues at coordinate 9,484 of OVBE01014571.1, read as the reverse complement.
GAATATGCTTTTCTTGTGCCAGTTATGATTTGTACCCGTATACTCAACATTGATGTGTCCATTTCCACCAACATCTGCATCATTCGTCATAACAACACCATAATCATCCAATTGTCGTAAGAGATACGTGCCACCTAATTCAGGTGGTGGACCGTCAACACATCTCTTCTTCATGAATAATGTTGTTGATCGACGATATGGATGGCTCAGGGGTAAAAACCTTCGGTGACAATCAAACCAGCATGTTTTCCTTCCATTACTCAGTTGGAAGGAATCAGTGTTATCCGCACAATATGGACATGCTAGTTTCCCGTGAGTTTTCCACCCTGATAACATGCCATAGGTTGGGAAATCGCTTATATTCCACATAAGAACCGCACACATCCTAAAATTTTTTTTGTAAAGACACGTCATACGCTTGCTCCCCATGTTTCCATAATGTCAACAATGCATGTATCAGTGGTTGCAAAAACGCGTCAAGTGACCGTTTCGGATGTTCCGGCCCTGGTACAAGAACATAGAGAAATAGAAACTCTCGGTTCATACACAAAGATGGCGGCAAAGTTTATGGTGTCACGATCACTGGACATAGAGAATACTGTCTGTTGTGCTTCCCAAATGGGCTGAATCCATCTGTACTTAATCCAAGATAAACGTTTCTTGGCTCGCATGCAAAATCTGGATAAGTAGCCTGAAAATACCGCCAAGCTTCTACATCAGAAGGATGTGTAATCTCTCCATCGAATCTATGCTCAGCATTCCATCTCATTGCTGCATCTGTTCTCTCATATTGATACAACCTCTTTAACATATCCTTTAGCGGCAAATACCACATCCTATTGTAAGGCACTGAAACTCTACCGCTTGTATCCTTATACCTTGGTTTGCGACAAAATGTACAACTTGTCCGGGTGTCGTCACGTCTCCAATAGATCATACAATTATCAAATCACACATCTATAACCTCATACGGCAATCCAAGCCTTGACACAAGTTTCTGAATCTCGTAATACGAACCTGGAGCATTGTTGTCCTCTGGCAAGATATCTCTCACTAACTTCGCTATTGCGTCAACTGCATCCTCTAGCAAGTTATAATCTGTCTTTATACCCATCAACCTACTAGCAGATGATAAAGGCGAATGTCTATCTCTACATCCACTATATAATGGGTGATTCGTTGCGTCTAACATATCAAAAAATTGTCATGCTTCTAAATTTGGTTCTTCGTACGAACAATGAGCCGTCTCTATAGTCTCTCTATAAACGTCATTAACCATTTGAACCGTAGGTGCACCATAATCTAAATATTTTCTAGGTTCCTCTATCCTTTCGGCCAATGGTTCGCTAACGCTACTAGCAACCAGATCATGTCGTTTGCTACCACTACTACTAGCAACAATATCATGACGTTCGCCATGTAAATACCAAACCTTATAATTAGGCATAAAATCATTCAGATACAAGTGATTCCAAACCATATCTACCTTGGTATTATGTGAATTCCGACAAACAGAGTATGAACATAGTAACTTACGACTGTGTTGTGCCCGAGATTGTCGACATACTAATTCCATGAATTCCATAACATCGCGCGAATACTCGTCGTCCAAAAGGTTCGTATATGGATCTATTTTCCCCCGATCTATCCATGATCAAAATTAAGAAGGATTAGACATTTTTTGTAAGATATAGGTTGTGAATGTGTGAATAATGAAGGTATGGGGGGGGGTTCTGGTTTTATAGAATTTTTTATAACGTAATCCTAACGGATTATCCGTCATGATTCACGAATATTACCGTTGGCAACGGTCACTTAACGGATATGTTGTCAGGTCAATTTTCTGACGGATTTTGTCACGGAATCCTGACGAATATTTTCGTCAGGAATTAGCCGTCGAAAATCCTGATGAATCTAAATTTGTCAGGTTTTTTGCCGACGGATCTAAATATGTCAGGGGCCATCAGGTCACCCGGTCACTTTTTAAATTGTTTTCTTATAGTGAGAGTGTATGGTATTTTTGAAACTTTTAAGAATATATGATATTTTTGAAATTTATACTTCCTTTTTTTATATGGTATTTTAAAGAGTTATATAGATGTATAATATAATATTACCGCGCAACATGGGAGAGTAAGCTAACACCCTCAACTAATAATTCTCCACATGCCTTTCACAACTCAAAAATGTTTTAAATGCTAAATATTTTGAAAGTTAGTTTGAGTTCTGATTTAGGTTAACTTATGTTATCAAAACATAAAAATCAACGAAAGAAATTAGACTTTTATATCTTAAGATGTCGACGACATTTTAAACATAAGCATTTTTGTGATAAAAGGAAGCAAGGACAACTTCCTTTTATATAAGATCAAAACATTTTCTTATAATAACAAAACTAGATGATGCCCCGCGCAATGCGCAGAAATATGTTATAAATATAAATTCAAAATTATTGTATTATAAATAAATTTTATGTATTATTATATAAAAAATTTATATAATGGTTATGAAATTTGTCGACAAATATAAATATGTAAATATCGAAGTAAAAGTGTTATATAAAAAAATTATTATATAAAACACACTAAACATACTATTATTTATTTTATAAATTAGACAATTTAAAATATAATATATATATATATAATTAAAAATATATGTTAGATTGGGTTTATTAATTAAGATAAATAGTTTTAATAATCTAAATTTTATAGAAATATTTCAAATTTAAATATATTAGTTTAATTATTTTAAATACTAACAACTTTTAATTATTTATTTTAAATTTTAATATTGTATATATTACATTTTTATGGTATATTTTCTTAGAGAAGAACTAAAAATAAAATTTTAAAATATAAATGAAATCAAAAACCAATTTATTAATTAAAATAAAAAATTCTATGAGAAAAAATAATATAAAATTAGTTTTTAAATAATAACTCCATTATACTGGTTTAATTTTATCATATTAATTATTTGAAATATAAAAATTAATAGTTTTAAATTTAAATAAAACTCTATTTTTAGGTGATAATTGTTTTTGTCTATATTGTCCTTAATGAAAATTTAAACTTGAATAGAAATCCAATGACATTACATGTAAATTGTTACAAAATAAATATGTTTTTCAAAAAAATGTTTTCCCTTTTTATATATAGGAGATGATGTTACGATTATGCATTGAAGAAATTTTATTCTTTAAGATCATAATGTACTAAAATTTATATAATGAAATATATATTTTGGGTTAATTTTAGTAGACCCCCCAAACTTTGTACATCCAACTTATTTTTCCCTGTACTTTGTAACTCATTAGTATCCCCCGAACTTTAACTGCTCTTTACAAGACCCCTGAACTATTCGATCTCAACGTTTTCCCCCTCCTAGCGATTAAAAATGAAAACTGCGATTAAAAATTTTAAAAAGCGATTAAAAATTGATTTTTTGGTTAAATTTAAACAGAAATCCTAATTTCATTTTAAACCAATCCCGGTTCAAATTAAAATTTAACAATACCATTTTTGTTTGAATTTTTTCAAAAATTGAGTTCGTGAAAATTGGTGTTAGTGTAGGAAATGTAACGTGTATGGCTACAATACCATTTGATATGGAAGTGGAAGCTTATTTCTCGGCGAAAGAAGATGGTATTGTTGCTAGAATTGATCTTGCTGAGATAATTTTTGAACAAGTTGATCCTTCCTTGAAGGTTTCATTTTGTTTTGAATTTTTGTAATTGAAGTCGATAGAAGCCTTGGTGGATTTGTATGTTAAATGAGATATAGTGATATCAGATTGAATGGATGAGAAATGATGGAGATTATGTTCATAAAGGACAAAGTTTGGGAATGCACATAAGATTGTTATTGCTGAAAGAGTTGTGCTTAACTTTATGTAGAGGATGAGCGGAGAATTAAGATTTTGATGTCACAATGTTTAAAGATGTGGTCGAGCTAATCAGTGGACGATTTGAGACAGAGGTAAGTATGTGTGTACATTAGAAAGAAAGACATGTAACAGTTTTTTTAGTGGAAAAATGATATAATCTCATATTGCAGACTTCGGGCAATGTTACAATTGAAACAGTACACAAGATCGGACAAAGTGGAGTTACATTCATTGGCATGTAACACATCTGAATATTTCTTTCATATATATTTCAAACCAAAACTGAAAGTAATATAAATGCAGTGGAGCTTTGACGCATTCGGTAAAAGCGTTGGACATATCTCTTTGACCCGACTCCACCTCCTTCTTCAACCACTACCACCGAGAAATCTTCTCCATTGTCGTCTTCCTTTACCGGAGAAACCTTCTCCTTCAACAACAATTGCTCTAAGAATCGCCTACAACAATCGATCGACAATAACCCTAATATTTTTCTCTTCACGTTTTTGATTAATACGATTAAATGAAGACTTAAAGTTTAATTTGAACCGAGATTGTTTTAAAATGAAAGTAAGATTTCGGTTTAAATTTAACAAAAAAAAGATTTTAATCGCTTTTTAAAAGTTTTAATTACAATTTTCATTTTTAATCGCTAGAAGGGGGAAAAACGATGAGATCAAATAGTTCAAGGGGTCTTGTAAGGAGCAGTCGAAGTTCGGGGAGAATACTAATGAGTTACAAAGTACAAGGGGAAAATAAGTTGGATGTGCAAAGTTTAGGGGTCTACTAAAGTTAATCCAAATATTTTTAACATAGTTTAGAAAAAAATGATTATATATGAAAATAGAAGAAGTATATGAATTATCCATTTAAATATATTATATTTTTAAGAGGAATTTCTTGAAACACCATAAAAAGAAGTTCAAATTCTAAAACTACCATACACTCCCAAAAATTTCAAAATTATCACACACTCTCCAATGTTTCAAAAATATAACAAACATAAAAAATGCATTTTGAGGGTTTAGAATTTAAAATTTTAGGTTTGGCTTCACTAAATAGAGTTTAGGGAATAATTTTGAAGGGGGTAGGGTTTGGTTTTGGGGTTTAAATTTAAAATTTTAAAGCTATTACAAATTTTGTGGTATTTTTGGAACAAGAACATTTTGGTGGTATTTTTGAAAAAATGTGGTATTTTTAGAACTTTTGGGAGTGTGGTATTTTTGGAGTACACCTAGTTTTTGATGGTAATTTTGAGAATGCCCCTATTTTAATATATATTGATAGTAATCTATAAAGAAAATGTAAAATTTTAAACTAAAATTAATTACTAATAACTTATAGAGAAAATTGGGTAATAGGATACTAAATAGTTTCATAATTTACTAAAATGGTATTTTATAAAAGTCTTTGCTTTTAGGTACTTTTTTGTTTCGTGAATGATAAATTTTTTGTGAATGATGATTGTGAATTACTCTTGTGAATGGTAAATTGTTTGTGTGAATGATGAATGATATATCTGAATGGTGAATTGATTTTGTGAATGATGAATGGTTCGTGTGAATGAAAATATATATTTTTCAAATAAAAAAACAAAAGTACTTATTTTCTAAATCAAAAACAAAAGTACCTATTTCTCAAATAAAAAACAAAAAGTACCCAATTTACAAATAACTCCAACTTATATATTTATTTCATTTAAAATTATAGTTCAAATAATTAAGAAAATTTAGTGAAGTTTAGTTAACTGATTTTATAAAGATTTTATTTTTAGATATATAATTAGAAAGTTGTGTGGTTACACAAATATTAGGATGAAACTCAAATTATGTTTAATAATATAGTTAGTGTGATTAATTCTCTAGACATTATCATCTTAATAAAAAAATTTATGTGTTAATTAATGTAATGTTGAACAAATTTAATGTTTACTTTAAAACCGTCTTTTTGTTTAACATATACTATTTCGTTATTAGCTATGAAAGTCAAAAGATAAAATCATATATGCAATCATACATATTTTGTAACAACGATGGCCTCCAATGAATGATGAAGACAGCTGACGATAAACTTTTTAAAATACTGTTTTTCTAGTTCAGTTTGCATTATCGGATAAATAAATCTTACTAATTCAATGCGAAATGTTCCACGATAAACAATAAAGTTAATAATAATTAACGAAATCGTGACCCCAAATAACAGTAATAATAATCAACAACAGTCTGAAGTCCTCAAACCTTTTTAACAAAAAAAAAAGTTCTCAAATCTATGAATAAAGAATTGATCATATAATATTATAATTAGGACAAGAGGTTGGCGATAGAGTTGCAGATGAAATAAGAGGGAACACATCACATGTTTTCTCTCAAAAAATACGCGACCAATCTTCCCATGTATCATCCACTTCTCCTTCTCCAATTTCTTTTCTCATTAGTTTCCTAAAAGGCTAAAACGTGCTTACATAGAGAGATTAAACAAAAGCTGGTTGTTAAGTACTATAGTTCTGTAAGCATATTCCTAAATTTCGAATCTTTTAATATATAAAAAAACCAAAATCATCTTTGTTTAGTCTTGTGACTTCAACAGTTTTACTTACATGGTGACATGAATACAAACATGAACATGGTTGGTCCAACAATTTCGATTTCCTACCTAAGTTTAATTTTTTTGTTGTACTTTATAAAATTGCAACAAAAAATGATTATATTCAAATAAACAAACATTCAAACAAAAAATTATAGACTGTAATGAAGAAAATAGAAATACTAAAATAGAGTTGAGTTTTGTTCAAACTGATAACACGTTTTTTAGGTATCAAATCCCATTACACATGCATGTCATTGTAGTATAAATGGATTGTCAATCCAAATGGGTGTGATGCTAACAATCTAGATGCAATGGTTCTATTAAGTCAAGCCAAACAATAAAGATGAGTTTTACTAACATATCTTAAACAAGCATAACATAGCAAACATGCGTGAAGTAAGAACATAAACGAAGGTAAGCATGCATAAGTAAAACGTAAATAGCTAGTGAAACAAAAACAGAGGAATTAAAATGGGTAAGAGATGCAATCAATGGAATGGTCCCTAAGGATGGCGGTAATTGGCTAGTGTTCCTCCTCAAACTACCTAATTGTCTAACATAACAAGAGCTATCCTAGACGATATATTCAAAAGCAATCAAATCCAATTCCTTTACAGATGACCTCAAACTAGGTGGTATCAACACCTAACTACCGTTAACGGAACTCTACCTAATAGGCACTACGAACCAATCTACCTAAGCCAATAAGCACCATAGGCATCTAATTCCTTAGGCTAGGATGTGCAAATCTTTGAAATCACCTCGATTAGGCATTTCATTAAACACTTTTCGGGTGCTGAAATGCCTAAGTTCATATTTCAAACGGGCATAATGAAATGAGAATTAAGCACAATGAAACAGAAGGGATCTATTAAACGATAGAGCTTAGACACCTAAGAGGAACAAGGAAACAACACTAACCTATCCCATCCTTAAGGAACCTAAGTCACTACTCACTATGCATGTTGGATGCAAAATCAGAGAAACATGAAAACATAGCTACTAAGTAAGACATTTAGATCTAAAGTCAAATGATATTACTCGGTTTTAATGCATAAAAGTGGTCATTTATGTATGTTATTCTGCATTATTCCGAGTGTTTTCATTGCATATTTGGTAGATTTTCAGGATTCTAAGTGTTTGGGTCGAGTCAGAGCAAAACAAAGCATTTTCAGAGATTTCAGGAGATTTCAGAAGAATTCAAAGATGCAAAGAAAGTGCACAATCGGGCAGGTGTGTTGCCTGATCGGGCAAATGTTCCTGGAAAAATCCAGAGTTAAAGATCGATTGAGCAAGAAGAGAAGAGTCGAGCAATAACGTGAAGTGCTCGATCGGGCATTCCCCGAGAAGAAAAAAAGTTTTCCAAATTGCAATTAAGTCTTCAAGCTTATCCAAGTTTTCCATATTTTATTATTTTACTTTTTAGCTTATAAATACATTGTGTTTTAGGCTTTTAGAACCAAAGCTTTATTTTTAGATTTTGAGAGAATTACTGAGGGAGAGGAGATTCAACCTGTATTTAGAGAAGATTTCTGAATCCTTTTATATATTTATATCTATTTTAATCATGTGTTCTTCTTTGATTGTGTTGTTCATCCTTTACAATGTCTGAGCAGTTCACTAGTTAGGTTTTAGGATTTCTCAGGGAAATCAGGGTTTGATTGTTAGATTTGTCATAAGGGGATAATAATTGTTAGGTTCTTAGTCTAGACTTGTTATTAATGCATGAATTTGAGTAGCTAACTAGTTCATTGATATTAAACTGATAAACACAAAGAGATTTGGTTTATAAGTTGGATCTAGTCTAGATGAATAAGAGTTCTTGCTTGCGAGAGTATTGTCTTGAATGCTTGTGAACAATTGAATTTGAACTGTATTGCATGATCAATTATTTAAAAGACGGCGAGAGTTTATCTCTGATAATTTGAGCATAGGGTTTAGTACTCCGAGAGGAGATTATTCCATTATTGTCTTTCATGTTGAGAACTATTTTCAAAGAAAATCCATGAATGATAAATTGACTTTCAATCCTGATTACCTGTGTTTTCTCTGATGCCTGACGCTTTTATTTCATAGTTTTAAACCGTTTTCTATTTACCTTTTTGATTCGTTTACAACAAACCTTATTATTTCTTCTTTAGCTTGATTTGAAACTGAAACGTGTACTTCTGGTCTCTGTGGATTCGATACCCTATACTTTGCTACATTAAACTGTCCTCTACAGTATTAGTTTTAGGATTAAATTCTAGACCTATCAAAATTTTTGGCGCCGTTGCCGGGGACCAATAGTGCCTTTTTAGTTTCTTATTAGAATCTAGTCTAAAGTTTCTATTTTTCAGTATTCATCTCGTTTTTTCTGCTTGTTTTTGTTTTACAGGTGTATGATCAGAAGATTTGAAAAATCTTCTCAATTGCTAAACCTCAGTAACTCGGAAATTGCACGGATCGAACGCTCAAACCAGAAAGCTAAGAAAGACGCAAGCTCATCCAATTCAATGGCTGGGAACGTTGATCAAATCATTCCGGTCGGACGCGAAGGTCAAGTCGATCCACCTGTTTTTGGACTCAATCAACTGATTAACCAAACGCAAGGTGGTGCTAATGGCAATCCAATGCCACCCGACCAACAAGGAGCTAATAAAAACCAAGCTCCACCGGAGAACCCTCATAATGCTCATAACATAAATACAAGGAACTTTGTCTTGTATGGAGATCCAGAGAGAGTTAATCAGCTCAATGCTCAGCGCAATGCTCAGAACCATCCTCTAGTTGGTTCATACAACAATCCTCAAGCATACTATGCTAACAGGAATCCCATCCAGCCCCCTCTACCTCAGCGAAGGGAATACCAATTCCCTATCCAGCTTGTTCAGATGATCCGTAACCACTAATTCAGTGATTTACCAATTGAGCACCCAATGGATCATATTGACGTTTTTGAGGACATCTGCAGCACTGATAACACTTGAATTTCATGGTTTGTACATAACATTTCTTATCACTTTTTAGC
>OVBE01014570.1:0-11997 GCA_900406425.1 Iberis pinnata | reverse complement strand
TAAAAAGTGATAAGAAATGTTATGTACAAACCATGAAATTCAAGTGTTATCACTTATGGAAACGAAAAAACAACTTCCTTTTCTACAAGATTTACAAGCGCATTTAGGTTGTGATTTTCTGTTCATTGTTGACCTTTCTGGTCTTAGTGGAGGTTTAGCTTTATTAGCTTTATCGTCTTTTAATGTTCGAGTTCTTTCTAGTAGCAAAAATGTAATCGATATTATGGTTACAATTGATGGGAATAAAACTTTTATCTCTTTTTTATGGTGAACCTGTTATATCAAAACGTGATTTAGTCTGGGAAAGATTGAAACGAATTAGCACCTCCAGGTTTGCTGCATGGGCAATGATTGGTGACTATAACAAAATCATTGAACATCATGAGAAAACATGTGGTCGTATTCGACCTGAGGCCTCATTCCTTGATTTTCAATTAGTGAGGGAATGTTGTGGTATGATTGATATCTCATTCACTGGCAATTGTGTCCCATGGGTGGGACGACGAGGTAGAGATACGATTCAGTGTCGGTTAGACCGAGCCATGGGAAATGAAGATTGGCATGATCTATTCTCCCATTACCATGTTGAATATCTGCAATTTCTAGGATCAGATCATCGACCCCTTCTAATCTCCCTTCAAAATTATCGACCGAAAGGGAGATGTCCGTTTTGGTTTGATAAACGTTGGCCGACAAAGGAGAATTTCGAAAACATAATTAAGGAAGATTGGCAACCTTCAAAACAGAACCCAACTAATTTTATGGGCGACCGAATTAGGAACTGTCGAGGCCGAATTTCACTATAGCGTCGGTAAGAGCAGTTAATCTCCACCAAGGGCATAGACTCTCTTAAGGAGCAAATTGACTACGCTCATTCCCATAACATGCAATCCACGGAAGAGATTGTAGAGCTAACAGAACTTCTTCGATCAGCAATACTTGATGAGGAAATGTTTTGGAAGCAGAAGAGTCGGGTTACATGGTTGCAAGAAGGGGACCAGAATACCCAATACTTCCATGCCACGACTAAACAGCAAAGAGCACGAAACCGGATATCGGGCCTCTTACGGAGTGATAGATCCTGGGCAGAGAAAGAGGAAGAGATTGACGCTAAGGCATTTGCCTACTTCAATCATTTATTTACACGGTCAACAACGAGAGAGTTACACTATGTCTTATCTTCTGTTAATCCAAGGGTTACGAAGGATATGAATGCTCACCTTTTACGCCATGTCATGGTTGAGGAGGTTAAGGAGGCTTTATTTTTAATGGCACCAGAAAAGGCTCCAGGACCAGATGGTATGATGGCAGTGTTCTATCAACGATACTGGCATATCGTAGGTAACCATGTTGTTGATCTGGCACAAGAATTTATGGAAGCAGGATCCCTCTACCCCTGTTTGAATGAGACTAACATTTGCATGATCCCAAAGATGGATATACCCAAAGACATGAAGGACTTTCGACCGATTAGTCCTTGTAATGTTATTTACAAGATTATTTCCAAAAACCTAACCCAACGTTTAAAGGAATTCTTACCGGAAATTATCTCAAAGACTCAATCAGCATTTGCTGGAGGGCGAGTCATCTCCGAAGCCTTCCACGCTCTACAATCCAAAGAGAGCTGCATGTATAACTTTATGGCTATTAAAATAGATATGAGTAAGGCTTACGACAGAGTGGAATGGCATTTCCTAGAGGCTGTTTTGAAAAGGTTGGGATTTGCAACAATGTGGATATGGTGGATTATGAAATGTGTATCGACGGCAACATATCAGGTTTTATTAAACGGTGTCCCCAAAGGGCAAATCACGCCATCCCGGGGACTGCGTCAAGGCGACCCTCTTTCTCCGTACCTGCTCATTCTTTGTACTGAGGTGTTGATTGCTAATCTAAATGAGGCAGAGCAAAAGGCCTTATCAATGGCATACGAATGGCGCGTGCATGCCGATCATTGACTAATCTCATTTTCGTAGATGATAGTCTGTTTTTCTGCAAGGCTCATCTTTGGGAGTGTAATGCGATAGGAAAGATTCTCCATGCTGATGGAAATGCGTCTGGACAATGTATTAATTTTGATAAATCAACGGTTACCTTTGGCAGGAAAGTACCTCAACAAGATTGTTATCTTTTGAATGAACGACTGGACATATTCATAGATGGGAGAGGAGGCATATATTTAGGGATCCCAGAGCAGCTTCAGAGGTCCAAAATTCAAGTCTTTGCCTATGTTCACGATCGTTTGAACAACCGAATAAATGGATGGTATGCCAAATTCCTATCTAAAGGTGGCAAGGAGGTCATGATCAAGTCGGTGGCGCAAATCCTCCCAACATATGTAATGTCCTGCTTTCAGCTGCCAAAGGATCTACTACATAAACTTACAAGTGTTATTGTAAGATTCTGGTGGAGTACAAAACCCGGGGGAGGAGGTATTCACTGGGTTGCCTGGTCAAAATTATGTCTTCCAAAGCAACTGGGTGGAATGGGCTTTCGATATTGGCTAAACAACTTTGGCGTCTGTACTCACGACCGGATTCCCTTTTTGCAAGGATTTTTAAAGGTTGATACTATAGGAACAATTTACCATTTATGGCACCAAAACCAATACGGCCGTCTTACGGCTGGAGGAGTATATGAGGAGTCAGCCCGTTCTTTAAACAAGGAATAAGGAGAACAATTGGCGACGAGTCTCAAACAAGAGTATGGGATGACAATTGGATACCGGGATTGCAACCCCATCCAAGGTTAGTGAACACTCTACACTCTATCCAGACCTACGAGTAGGGAATCTAATACGAGAGGATGGAACAACTTGGAGGACTCCACTTCTCTCTCAATTGTTTCCCCCTCAACTATCTCAAGGATCCAATGTATACGACCGTCCAGAGATGGCATTGATGGCTACTGTTGGTATTTCTCGAAGAGTGGTATTTATACTGTCAAATCTGGCTACAAAAGACTGATCGATAATCTAGATGAGGAAATGACTTTTTACAATCAACTACCTTCAGTTAATGATCTCAAAGCTAAGGCTTGGCAACAAGTAGCACCGCCAAAGCTAAAACACTTTCTCTGGCAGATGATCTCAGGAACGATTGCGGTTAATGAGCAACTAGAAAAGAGGAATCTACGGGTGGATCGTCTCTGTCCAAGGTGTGGACTGACTGACGAGACGGTGAACCATGACGAGTCAGTCCACACCTTGTATATATGTCCTCCGGCTCTCCAAACATGGGCACTCTCCTCAATCCCACACCCCCAAAGAGTTTTCCCATCGGACAATATACTAGAGAATATTCAGTTTTTCTATGTAACTCCGAACGATTCCTTGAACAAGGTCAAGAATGAGTTCTTATGGATCCTCTTGTACATTTGGAAAGCGCGGAATGATAATCTCTTTAATGGAAAAATATGGGACCCCCCTGATATTTTATCAATGGCATCCAAAGAAGCGTCTGACTGGGGGTATGCGCATACTTTAGGAACAGACGCACGGTCTCTACAAACACAACACGCCAATACCATCCAAGGTGCCCCTCGGCAGGTGGTATGTCTCGTTGATGGTTCATGGAAACAAGGCGACATTATATGTGGTGTAGGGTGAATACTTAAAGATGCAACATGTTCTATCTCCCTCATGGGGGCCAGGGGCTTCCATCAGTGTTTTTCGGCTCTATATGCAGAGTTACTAAGCCTGTTGTGGGCAATGAAGACTCTATATACGATGAACAGACAATGCGATACATTCATTACATACTCCAAAGAACTGGTGTCGATGATCGAGAATCCACAAGACTAGCCAGCTTTCACATCAGAGCTTCGCGATGTGATATCTTTCACAAGTCTACACCCCGATATGAAGATTCTCCATTGTTCAAGAGATCAAAATGAGCATGCAGACTTCCTAGCAAGATCGGCAAGACAACGACACATATTATTCACTTTAGTGGGCTCCTCTTTTCCTAGATGGATGACCCGAGCGACTAATGTAGTTTTCTAAGTTTCTTTTGTTTTATTGGGTGAAAAAAAAATAAAAATAAAAGAATAAGTCCCAAGATTATTGCTCTGTTCTCCACAATAACAATTCAATATCTAAGAACATACTGGTTTGCACAAAAAGATTAAAAAAAAATCCAGAAATTAACCTTAGAAGATGTGTGTTTCTTGACTTATTAAGATGAAGCTACTCGCAAGAGCTTTATACTGCGAGTCGCCGTCCTTATTCTTTACCTATTGCTATTTCAAAAATTATGTGTTTATTAATAATAGAAGTCTCTTTACTTCTTCACGAAGGTAACACCTTTCTGAATACTCCCTGCAAGCTCTTTCTTTGCCTTCTCTAATCCTATTCTGCTCAATTACCACAAAGAAACCCTATATGAACATACAACCACGTCCATATCGAAGTAACATCAATAAAGATTTCAACTTTTACCTTTCGTACTCGTTTAACGGTCCGAGACCAAACACTTCATCGATACCACATCTTCCCAGACGCACCTTTGATGCGAAGAAAGGAAGCTCAGTCACCTGTGTGAGGAGTAAGACAAAGAACATATTATCATTAGGGCTTAAGAAAGGTCACATATATGCTATAGATGAATTTTCAAAAGGATGGTACTATACATTAGATGCCACAAATGCGCACTCAACAATGTTAGCATCACCTCGTAGACCTTTTAGACAAGCATCTGCAAACTTTACTGCTGCGTACGCCTGTAATTTCATTGAATGTGTTAGAGAAGTTGAAATGTATACCATAGTCTACAATAAAGACCTACCATGGATAGTGTTGCAGAACCTGCCCCAGCTTTTGCCTACAAATGTATTCAAACGATAAAATGCACATTTTGATTCAGAGTTGAGAGCAAAGAGAGTCTGGAAGGGCTGTAACTGTTTATACCTCGACAACTTCAGTACCACCATTTTGGATACGGTTTGTGAGGTATTCGATCTCTTTTTGATTGAATGAGCAAGAAGGTTTCATCTGAGAAAGCAATGGTAAAATCGTAACTCCTGCGTGTCCTCCAACAACCGGGACATCAACTTCTCGTGGATCAAGACTCATTACTTCTGCCTGTTGCAAAGATCATGAGATCACACACTCCATACCCAATTGAGAGAGAATTTTAAAAATGCATACCACAAAAGTATTAGCTCTAACAACATCAAGCATAGTGACTCCCATGAGTTTCTTTGGATCAAAAGTTCCAGCTTTCTTGAAAACCTCAGCTGCAATTGGCACTGTGGAATTCACAGGATTACTGATAATATTCACAATTGCTTTGGGACAACATTTGGCAATAGCTTCAGAGAGTGTCTTCACAATCCCAGCGTTAATGTTGAATAGATCATCTCTTGTCATCCCTGGTTTTCTTGGAACACCAGCAGGTATAATCACTAGATCCATACCCATAAGTGCTTCCTCTAACTGTGGTTGCCCAAGAAATCCACGAACCTGAAACAAAATATTGACAAGAATCTTAAGATTCAATATTAGTGAATAATGTATGAGCTCAATTATTATTACGATGGCACTAGTGTCCATGTGACTGATATCAGCAGTTACACCAGGAGCATTTGCAACATCGTAGAGATGAAGAAGAGAAACCAAAGGATTCATTTTCATCAACATCGCTAGAGGCTGCCCGATTCCTCCGGCTGCTCCAAGTATCGCTACTTTGAATCCGGAAGATCCTCCTTTCGCCCGGCAATCCACCCGCTTTAAACTTGACTCATCATCACCCATCTAACACAAAATTCAAATCCAATTAGGGTCAAAAACACAAATCCTGAATTCGATCATCTGGGATCAGAAAGCGAACCTGATGAAGATAAGGAGGATTGAGATGAGAAGAGATTCGCGCGATACGTTGGTTGGCATCCATAGTTCGTATATTGCTCGACGAAGAATGGGTAAGATATAGTTATGGAGAATGATGACGTCAAAATGGATCGGTCCATGAATTGGAAAGCGGGGCGAGAACAGTGGTTTATCATTATTTTTGGTAATGTCAACAAAAAGTTCTCTCAACTTTATCAAAAATAAAAATAAAAATAAAAATAAAGTTTGCAGACAGACTAGATTCAGAATTTTAAAATTTCAAAACAATATATTATAAAATTTCACTCGTAAATGCAAACCAAAAATTTTAAATTTTAAATAATTTTATAGCATTTATTTACAATATATTTATAAATAATATTTTAGACGAAATTTTCTTACTATTAAAATAACGATAATTTCAAATTGTCTTTGAAAACTGCATGCGCATATTTCTTAGTTGATACTTGATAGTTCCCTTTCTTACTTTCTAGTAGATAACTTTTTTGTTTAGTCATTCATTCATGTGTAACCAAACATGTTCCAACTTTGACCATGCATTACGTTTTTGATATATATGGAGCATTATTATCTCGCTACATAATATCATAATTTTGCACCACTAGTATTATATAAACCACACCACTTATATTATATAAACCGCATCGTTTATTTTATATGTACTAGATAATTACCCACATATACACATGGGTTTTACTTTTAAAAATGTTTATATATTTTTATTATGTGTAATATTGTTGTAAGAATATACACTACAAGAAAAAGGCAATTTTACATCACTAATAATACATCACAAAAATAAATGATACAAAATTAAATCATTTATTAGTAAATGATATAAAATAAAATTACTTTTTCATAAATGATACTAAATCTATAATTTTACATCACTTAGAATAAATGTTGTTATTTTAAAAATAATAACATCGGTTCTAATAAAATTGACATAAATCATTTATAATTTACATCACTTTACAATAACTAACATAAATTAATATTGACTTGCATCATTTTGAAAAAATTGAAGCAAAATATAAATTTACATCAATTAATAATTGATTTATGTATTCTTTTGACTAACATCAATTAAAAACTGATATTAATAACGTATCACAAAAATAAATAATTTAAAATAAAATCATTGACTAATAATGGATATAAAATTATATTATTTCTTAATAAATGACATAAACATATAATTTTACTTCGTTTCTTTAATTGACATTAAAAATTGCAAAGAAAACGACTAAATTTGTTTATAAAAATA
The DNA here is from genome assembly GCA_900406425.1 of Iberis pinnata. Taxonomy (NCBI): domain Eukaryota; kingdom Viridiplantae; phylum Streptophyta; class Magnoliopsida; order Brassicales; family Brassicaceae; genus Iberis; species Iberis pinnata. The sequence continues at coordinate 4,882 of OVBE01014570.1, read as the reverse complement.
GTTACATGAAAAGTACCAGATTCATTCAGTGATATGAAAAAGTTATTCGCAAACTTGGTTTGACTTATGAACCAATTAATGCATGTCCAAATAATTGCATGTTATATTGGAGACAAGATACATACACCATATATGCTTACCCAAGCTGCAAGATACCACAAGGAAACATTTACAACATGGAAATTTTTTTTATGGATCATCGTCGGTTTCTTCCTCAAGATCATGTTTTTTGTCGAAACAAAGTTAATTTTGATAGAAAATGGAAACCAGATCTCCACCAATCATGCCATCATGGTTTTTAATTATTCACCAGCAAGATCAAGTTAATGTTATTTTTGGTAAAAAGAATGGTTATGTCGGGAAAAAAAGAGATCGATATACATGGATGGCAAATTTTGCTGCAACTTTTGCAGAGATACTAAATTTGAACATTTCTGAGGTGAAAATTATGTATACTTAAAGGATATACATATTCAAATTTTAGATGATAAACTAATTTGTTGTGTATTTTTTACAAAGAATAAATGATGATATCAGTGGAGATACGAACGAAAACGCTTAAACGCTTAAATATGAATTTTGCATCGATTGAATTACTGAAGTATATATTACATTTTCTCACAATAAATTAGAAAATGATGTATCTATTAACTTTTTAGCATCAATAGAAAATTGATGTACATAAAGTTATTAAAAACAATATTATAACAAATGAGTACTAAAAATTTCAATATATATATATATATATATATATATTTAAATGAATTAGTCAAAAATATATGATGTNCAATATATATATATATATATATATATGATTTATTTATAGTTAACTAAAATAAATGAGTACTAAAGATTGAAAATGGTTGAATATGTGATATTTTCTCCATTATTTACCAATTTATCTGTATGTTAAATTTTAAATGCTACATAAAAATAATTTTTTTCAAAGATTTATTTCATGTAATTACTTGCATTGGAGAATCTCAACCATAATATTAGAAAGAAAAAATAAATCATATTCTAGATTATCATAAATTTTATTTAAATGTGAAATAAAAAATTAAATTTAATTATTTTTCCATAATATATAATAAGTTTAAAATTCTTAGCATAATATTAAATATATCTAAAAATAATTTCAAACATAATGTTAGTTAAGGAATACAAAAAAATAGGGCTTTGATATGTTCTTTAGATAAATATCTCCAATTTATTAAAATTAATTTTTTTCCTTTAACAATCACGCCATAATTTTATATTTTTAAGGAAATAATCCAGCACCTTTTTATACTTAGTTGTTTTTTTTAATGTCTTAACAAATAGTTTAATTATTTGAGATTTTTTTCCATGACAAAAAAACTGTTTGAGATAATTATTAATCTGCTTTTTCGTAAAAAAAACTACAACTTTAAACATTATCATTATTTATATTGTTTCAGTTTTCTGATTTTCTCACATATGGTTTCATTTTTCTTCTCTTCTATAAATTTTTTACTTAGAAAAAACATAAAAACATAATTTTATGGCGGTATAAGATCATCAAAAGTTGTATGTTTTCTACATTGTTTGTGGAAACAAAAAGAAAAGGTATGACATCTCTTTACCCTAAAAACATATAAATGACATTGATAATTTTCATTAATCATACTTGTTTACAAAAAAAAAATTTTGTTTCAGTCCAATATTTTGTAGAAGAAACAAGTTTTCAAGATAAAAGAAATATGGTAGATGATCAGACAAGCAAAGCATATCACAAAAAAATTAGAACTATGAAGATCATCAAAGCAATGAGAATGAAGAAGCATGAAACCAAAACAAGAATAACACTTAGATCATAATCTTACTAATTTTTGCTAGTTTTTCTTACTTTACATAAAAATATGTTTAGTGCTTTTCATTTGATTGATTATAATTTAATTTATTTTCTTATTATTGTAAAAGAATATTTGTTGTAAAAGAAGATTTGTTGTTAACAACTCATAATAAAAATCTTTCAAGATTTTGATATATATTCTAAGGATTTTTTAATATGATAGAAGAATTAATTAACGAGTAAATTAATATTGAACTAAATAAACCAAAAATCATAAGAAAACAAATTATTATAATTTTTATTAATAAATAATTTATTTTTAGAAATTAGTTTGAATTAAAAATCGGTAATTTATATTAAAGCTAATAATTTATTAATCATTTATAAAAATTTTATTTATGTATTGTATTGAATTCTAATAAATGATATAAATAGTTAATTGATTGTTATAATAAAAAAATATTAATATCAATATTAAACATGATGCAAAATATCATATCATTTTTTATAATTGACACATATAGACATTAATTGAGGAAATTGATTTAAAATTTTGTGTCAATTAATTAATTGATACAATATTTAAATCAATTATCATAAGAGAAACAAACACTAACATCAATATTATTAATTGATGCAAAATATAACATCATTTTTAATAAGTAACGCATATTAGCATCAATTACACAATCAATGCAACATTGGTATCAATTATTTTTATTGATGTAAAATATTTACATCACCACTTATTAAGTCATTTTTTTAAATGATGTAAAATTCATTTATATCATTTATAACTAATGCCAAAATTAAAAATAAATGACACAATTCACCTTTTTTCTTGTAGTGATATTATGATTTTTAATGTAAAATACTATTGTAAAAATATATTACAATTTTTAATATGAATTTTTTACCGTTCAAAAATCATAGGTTTTATTGGATGAATATGTATAGTGTCCACTTATGATTTGAATTATACTGTAAAATTTGTTTTCCAACCATACTCTATTAAAAATGAATAATTTTCTAATTGGTCAGCCAATAAAAAAAGTAATCTAAAATTATTTGATCCAACAAAGAATTATGTTCCTTAGAGCACCATATACTATCTCCCATTGTAGCACTATATATTGTAAATCAAGTGGAATTTAATTTAATGAATGATAATTTTGTAATTCATTTTTGCATATATATTTCAGTTATTTTTTAATTTTTTAGTATTTAAATTTATTATTTTTATAGTCCATACATTTCTAATAGTAAAATTAGGGGTGTCAAAATGGGTCATTGTTTTTGGGTCAACCCAACCCAAACCAACCAATATATCCAAATGAGTTCAAGTTTTTGGGTTCTAATGGTTTTATGGGTCTAATGGGTTAATGGGTTTATTGGATTGGGTTAAAATTGATTGGGTAAAATGGGTTAATGAGTTATACATAACTGAACCAACATTATTTATTTATTTTTTAAAATTTAATTTATTAAAAATGAAAATAATATTAATAAAGTTTCTTTTGCCAAAGAAAAAAATATTTTGCCAAAAATATTTCAGCCAAAAATTTTCCCATCAAAATTTCAAGTCACATGTTTTCCAGTCAAAAACTTTTCCGCCAAAACATTTTCCGCAAAATTTTCCCGCCAAAAATTCTCCCTCAAAATTTTCCTGCTAAAATTTTCCTTCAAAAATTTTCCCGACATAAGTTTTCCCGTCAAAAACTTTCCCGTCAAATTTTCCCGCCCAAAATTTCCCGCCAAAAAATTTTCCGTCAAAATTTTCCCGTCGAAAGTTTTTCCGCCAAAGTTTTCACAGGAAAATTTTTCCCGATGAAGTTTTCCCGCCAAAATTTTCCCGCCAAAAGTTTTCCCATCGAAAACTATCCCTTCAAAAATTTGTTCCGTCAAAATTTTCTCCTCGAGAATTTTCCAGAGAAAAGTTTTCCCGACGAAGTTTTCCCGCCAAAATTTTCCCGTTGGAATTTTGCCTCCAAGATTTTCCCGTAAAATTTTCCCATTAAATTTTCCCGTAAAATTTTCCCATTAAATTTTCCCGTCATAATTTTTATGCAAAAGATTTTATGTCAAAATTTTCCATTGAAATTTTTTCTAAAATAGTTTTCATGTGATGTTTATAATGAAATTGGTAATCTAGTGTTGATGATGTAATTATGATGTCATAATTATCAATTAAAATAGTTATTTAAATAATAATCAAATTATAATGGGTAACCCATTATGACTCATTAACCCACTAATTTAAATGGGTAATGGGTTGACCCAACTCATTTGTTTAATGGATTGAGTTGACTCATTACCCATTTAGCCAATGGTTTAATTGGGTTTGGGTTGGTTTGGGTTGGTTTACCCATTTTGACACCCCTAAGTAAAATCATTATTTGACGATTAAATTTCAACTCAAGTACAAAATTATACATGTACACTAACACAAATTATTGAAATACTACTATTTTTTGTATTTTTTGTTTCTTGATTTAATAGAATATTAAAACCATATATTTACTTATAAAGACGACTTCTAATTTACAAAATATGTATATTTGTCTGAATGAGGAAATCTGTAAAATTGGTCTGCAACTTTTTCTTCTCTCTTTAAATTGCTGGAGATCTCTGAGAATCAAACAATGCAACACAAGAGGAGTGGCTGAAAGAAGGATATTAGAGCTTAATGTACTGAAGATATGAGTTGAAAAGGATGAGGATTTACAGGAGATTATAGATGAAGAAGCTGTTTGGGAGCCTATTTTTGTATCATCTCCAAAATCTTCTAATCTTGCGCCTATATGGATGATTGTATGGCAAAAAACGCCTGTGACAATCAAACCAAGATGACTTGCGGCCATGTTTGAGTTGGAAAGCATCTGTATTATCTTGACAATATGGACATGCCAACCTCCCATGAGTGGTCCATCCGGAGAGCATTCCGTAAGCTGGAAAATCACTAATCGTCCACATTAACACAGCACGTGTAGAAACCCGCATTTTGACTAGGAGTTTTTTTTCGTTTTTATATATATATTTTTCGGTTGTATCGGATAATTTCGGTTATGT
>OVBE01014569.1:0-11581 GCA_900406425.1 Iberis pinnata | reverse complement strand
AAACCCTATGATCAAATCGTCAGAGACAAACTCTCGCCGTCTTTAAAACGATTCGATCATGCGTTAAAAGCACAAATTCAATTGTTCACAAGCATTAAACAATACTCTCGCATGCAATAACACTTATTCATCTAAATTAGGTCAGGTTTCTAAATCAAATCTCTTTGTATTTATTAACCTATTATCAATGAACTAGGTGATCAAGCTAATTCATGCATTAACAATGAATTTAGACTAAGAACCTAACAAATTTCAATTCTACAGTATTAACCTAACATTCAAACCTGGTTTCCCTAGGAAACCCTAAAACCTAACTAGCGAACTACTCAGACATATCAATAAAAACACAAATCAAATACTGAGTAGAACACATGAATGAAATAGAAATAAATAGATATATTAAACTGGGTTCAAGAATTTTTTTCTCCAAAATATAGGTTCGGGAATTCAATCTCCCAGTAAAAAGCTCTCAAGAGTTTGCAAGATAAAAGATAAAATAAAAACTAAAACCAAAAGGGTTTTTTATAGTTCTAAAAAGTAAAATAAAAAATGGAAAATAAAAGATAGGTCTTGAGGACTTGGGTGCAAAATTGGAAATTTCTTCTTTGCTCGGGTGATCTGCCCGATCGATCTGAATGTGCCCGATCGGGCAGATCATAAAACTGCTCGATCCTTCATCATTTGCTCGATCGGTCTAATCTTACGAATTTCTCCATGAACTTTTGCCCGATCGGGCAAGTGATGTGCCCGATCGTGCAAATCTCTTCGTCACAAGAATCATCTTCTGAAATCTCTGAAATGTTCTGAAAATGTCCTGAAACGTTCCTTTAAGCTCCAAAATGATCCGAACGCATAAATATCCTGAAATATACCAATTTTGCAAGGAAAACACTCGGAATAATGCAGAATAGCAGACATAAATGCCCACTATAATGCATTATATCAGTGGTATCAAAATCTATCCATTTGGAAAGCAACCATAACTCCAGTGCCTTGATTGAAAGCACTAGCCTTGCTGCAGTATCCATCACGAAACCGGAACTGGAAACTGCTTCGGTTATTTCCACGCAGGTTCACCAAGCAGCTCCATTTGCACAATCCACACATGTCAATGATCCTTCCATTTCCTCTACCACGTCGTGTCAAGTCTCAGCAATCATTGTTCCATCTAATGAAGAGGCTGTGAAAGCTTCAACACTTGCTGAAGTCATTAATATTGATCTAGACCAATCCTTGGCGCAACAAGAGTGGTCCACCATAGTTCGTTATGGCCGTTCCCCTTCCACGCACTCCAAAAAAATCACCAGCCCAGGTAGCACCTACCCTTTCTCCTTCAAGATTCCAAGTGTTAGCCGATACTCTCGATGACTTACTGGACCGTGAAGAGGGGCAAATTTCAGACTCTGAGACAACGGTCACGGCAGAAGTGCATACCACCTCTCAGTGTAACACTCGTGTACTTAAGTCTAAGCAGACTGTCGACACTTCCAACCTAGTCACTCGGCGTACTACGAAGCCCACCTCAACAAAAAAACACTTATGTCTCCTCTCGGAGACACTAGTCTTAAGAGTATCTTTACATGGAATATGAAGGGGTTTAATCAACCTCACAAACATCATCTTGTTCAGCAATGGATTCGGCCTACCAATCCACAGTTCGGTTGTCTTTTACAAACGCGTGTTCAATCTGACAATTTCTCTCGTATTTTACAGGCTTCTATGCCAGGATGGACTGCTATACACAATTATAGTGCTCATCGTTTAGGCGTATCTGGGTGTGCTGGAGGGCTGGCTTAGTTGTTACTCCCATCCACATTACTTCACAACTTATTTCTATTCTTGTTACTTTGGACTCGGGTGTTGTTGTATTAATTTCTTGTGTCTATGCCTCCAATTTTCAGGCTGAACGTGTTCACCTCTGGAGGGTCCCTATGTGAAAGTCGTCTCCATTGTGGGTCACAAGCTATACCATGGTTGATCTTTGAAGATTTTAATGAGATCCTATCCTATGATGACCATTCCGCTGGTCTTCCTAACACTCAACGCTTAGGCATGCTCCAATTTCAGGAGTTTGTCACACGCTGTGATCTTACGGATTTAACCGCAGTAGGCCCTCGGTTTACTTGGTGGAACCACCGTCATTTTGATCCCATTGGTAAAAACATTGATCGTGCGCTCATCAACAATACGTGGACCTCCCATTTCCCCGGTTCCTATTCCGTTTTTGAAGCTTCCGGGGTCTCAGATCATGCTCATTGTGTAGTCCATCTTTCTACGCCTTCCTCACCTATTCGTCAACCTTTTAAATTCCATAACTTTGTGATTAATCATCCTACTTTCTTGCAGGTTATCAAATCTATTTGGAGCTCCCATCACCCCCTATATCCTTCACGTACGGCTCTACGTTTCTTCCATCTTCATCTCAAGGCTCTCAAATTACCTTTACGCCACCTCAACACCTCTCATTTTGGTGATCTTTCCCACCGTACCAAGACAGCTTTTACTCATCTTCAAGATTGCCAAAATTAGCTGCTAACTAATCCCACAAGTGAGGCGTTTGAGACAGAGTCTCGTGCTGCCACTCAATGGAGAGATTTTGCTCGGGCCGAAGAAATTTTGTACCAACAGAGATCCCGTGTGACTTGGTTACAGCAGGGAGACCATAATACAACTTTTTTTCATAGGGTTGCGACAACTCGGACATCCAAGAATGCTATTAAGCGTTTGATATCGAGTAACGGAGAGGAGCTCTCGGACCAGCACAAAATCAAGAGTGAAGCGTCTTCTCACTTTCAAAGCTTCTTACAGCAGCAAGTATCATCCATCCCTAATCCTGGTTACCCACTTTCCGACTCCTTACAGCGCGTTGCTCCCCAAACTCCGCAATTCACATATGTCGTCCTATATCTGATGAGGAAATAAAGGACACTCTCTTTGCGATGCCGTCTAATAAAGCATCGGGGCCCGATGGATACACAGTTGAATTTTACAAAGCGACCTAGCTAATTATTGGGGCTGATTTTATCACAGCGATACAATCGTTCTTCATGTTCGGCTTTCTACCTCGCGGTGTTAATGCTACGTTGATATCCTTGATTCCTAAGACTGAGAGCCCGCGATCTATTAAGGACTACCGTCCAATATCTTGCTGCAATATTACATACAAGGTGATATAAAAGATCTTGGATAACCGGTTAAAGAGCATGCTTCCTTCCATCATTGAGCCTAATCAGAGTGCGTTTGTGGAAGGTCGTCTTCTCCTCGAAAATGTTATCCTAGCAACGGAGATTATTAAGGATTATCATAAAATCTCAACCTCTCTTCGATGCACTATTAAGTTAGATATTGCAAAGGCATTTGATACTGTTAATTGAGATTTTATTGTTTTCGTCTTGCAGGTACTTGATTTTCCACCGCAGTTTGTACAGTGGATCTATCTATGCATTTCTACGGCTACGTTCTCGGTTTCTGTGAATGGTGAACCCGCTGGCTATTTCTCGAGTGCTCGAGGTTTACGACAAGGTTGTGCCCTCTCTCCCTACTTGTATGTCATTTCTAACAATGTTTTGTCGAGATTATTGAATGCAGGTGCAGCCTCTGGCGTCTTTGGGTATCATCCGCAGTGTCAAGCTCTTCGTTTGACCCATCTTTTCTTTGCGGACGACATACTCGTCTTTACTGATCGAGTCCCATCGTTAGTCACTGCCATTCTTGATCTGCTTCATGCTTTAGGTCAGAGCTCGGGTTTTCAAATCAACGTCACAAAGTCATCCATCTTCTTAACCGCCAACCCACAGCCAGATATCCAACACCTGATCCAACAACTAGGAATTCGACAAGAAATGCTACATGTGCGTTACCTTGGCATGCCCCTATCCACCAAACGACTAACCCCTGAAGACTATGCTCCCCTTCTTCATCGCCTTCGAACTCGTATGTCATCTTGGGCTTCTAAGTTTCTCTCGTTTGCTGGTCGGTTGCAGTTGATCAAATCCGTAATCACTAGTACGATAAATTTTTGGCAAGCTGCTTTTCGTCTTCCCAAATACTGCATTCGGGAAATTAATAGTCTCTGCAGTAATTTCTTATGGTCGGGTACTCCGACTAACCACCACATGTCCACGCTTAGCTGGCATGATGTTTGTAAGCCAAAGGAAGCAGGTGGACTTGGTATTCGAAGTCTTGAGGATACCTCAACCGTCTTCGCATTATTCCTAATCTGGCGACTCATTTCCAACGCTCCTACCCTTTGGGATGATTAGACACGGCTCTTTCTAATTAGTGGTTCTACATTCTAGGACATCACATCATCCACACAAGGCCCATGGATATGGCAAAAACTACTAGGTCATCGCCAGCTTGCCTCGTCTTTCATACGATTCAAAATACGTGATGGTCGTAATATCTCTTTTTGGTTTGAGAATTGGTCTGGCTTGGGTTCTCTTTTTGGCTTGCAGGTGATCGGGGGGTGCAGGAATTCGGAGTGCCTCGTCATGCGAGACTTCATAGTGTCTGCTCCTCACGATGGATGATCCGATACCCACGGGTTGCTGACCTACGGAAAATACATGCTCACCTCGTCTCTATCCCTCTACTATGCTCTACCGCTGGCTCTGACGTTGCTCTTTGGCGTCATGGACCGGATCAATACAAAGCTTTTTTCTCTTCAGCTTGAACATGAGACCAAATACGACCACAACACGCTAAGCTTCCTTGGACTTCATCTATTTGGTTTTCCCAATCGGTACCACGCTATGCTTTTATCTCTTGGCTTGCTATTCTTGACAGGTTAACAACGGGAGCACGCATGAAGTTATGGGGAGCCACTCAGCCGTGTGTTCTTTGTGGTGAACCGGACGAAACACGGGATCACTTATTTTTTGCATGCCCTTACAGTTTCACACTTTGGTCACAACTCACCACAACCTTGCTTCGGCATAGAGTGACGCCCGATTGGCAAGCCACTCTCCTTGCACTACGGCACGGTACCACAACACGTATTGATTTCATCCTCATCAAACTTTGCTTCCAAGCAAGTGTTTATCATCTTTGGCGTGAGCGCAATGGACGGATTCACGGGCAACCCCATCATCATGTCCATCGCACCTATCTCCAAGTAAAGCAAAGTATCACAAACCGGCTAAGTGGTTTGCGATATGAACCAGCATCAGCTCTACATCATCTAAGCCACCGATGGCACTCTCTACATGCTTGATGATTTACTCCAACCTCTCATTGCTCCAGCCGTCTCTCAATCAGCTCTACGGCGTCCCAATTCCATCTTTGTTTCATACCCTAGGTAGTGTCAACTCGTGTGTACTCTTTTTCCTGACTACTGGTTTTATCCCACAGGATTTTCTAGTAGCAGGTTTTAACGAGGTCATAATTGACACACGCTATACCAAGGGGTTTTCCTTTTCATTGTAAATTTTTTTGGCAAACATTAGTGTAACCAACTCTTGTACATAGCCTTTTGATTAATAAATTTAACATTTAATAAAAAAAAAACATAAATAATTAAGAGTGGATTGGTGAGATAATCAAGAGTAGGTTTATATTTAAGAATCTAACCAATTGGAATTAGTATTAGTTTTTCTAAAACAATATAACTCATATCTCTTCTCTACCATCATTCTCTCACATTCTTCTCTCTCTTTTTTTTGTTTTTTGAATTAGGAAATTCCACCCCCCCCCCCTTGATTCTTTTTGAAAATTAAATCATATAAATTCAAAACATAAAATTACAAAATGTTATCTAAATAAGCACATCTTTTTATACATTTAATATGATTAAAATTTTTAAAAATGGACTTATATTTTTTAAAATAGTGATTAGTGAAATATAAACCCCAAATGTAAACCCTCAACCCCAAATATAAATCCAAAACCCAAAATACAAATCTTAAACCCCAAAATATAAACTTTAAACACCAAAAATAAACCCGAAAATATAAATTTTAAACTCCTAAATATAAACCCTAAACCTACAACAAAAACATTTAGACTACAATAAAGATAATAGTCTGACTACCAAAAATAATAGCCAGACTACCAATAACGTACGTATACAAATCAATAAAGTGACATATGGTAAATTAGGATAGTTTATTGTTGTAGGGTATATAGGACTATATCGTATATTTTTGGTGGAGAGAGACTTGAAACCTGTTAATAATACAATGTATAACTATTATGCAATGCAATTGTCCAATAACCAATCAATATATGTCTAACATAATAAATATAGAAGAATTCCATGACATACCACCAAAAAAATTCAAATTTCAAAAATATCACAAACTCCCAAAAATTTTAAAAATATTATTAAATTGTTTTTATTTTCCCAAAATACCACAACATAAAAAGTGAATTTAATGGGTTTAGAATTAAATTTTTGGGTTTTTGTTCACTAAATAGAGTTTATGGTTTAGTTTTGAAGGGTGTAGAGCTTGATTTTGGAGGTTTGGGGTTTAAATATGAAGTTTTAAAATTATTTCAAATTTGTGGTATTTTTGAAACAAAAAATTTTTTTTTTGATATTTTTGAAACAAATCAAAAGTATATAGTATTTTTGAATATACCTAATTTTTGGGGAATTTTTGAGAACCCCAATAAATATATGCATGTTAAAACTTTTTCATCACACTAAATTTAATATAAAATGAAAATTAACAATTGATTTAATCAACAATAATATGGCTAATCTTGTTTATCTCATTTTGATTATTTTGTTATCTTAAATAATTTTTTTTTTCGAGTAACAAAAACAATAATAAACCAATAATTCAAAGTGAATTATGTCTTAATTATTTTGTTTTAGTAAGATTGACGAACGCAAGTAAAAAACTTATAGTTGGCATGTATATACAGATTCAGCAAAGACTTAACTCCAAAAGAGGAGACACGTAGCAAAGAACTATAAAATTTAAATGAAGCTAAATCTCGAAGAATGAGTCTCCCTTTCAATTCCTAAACCTAATGAGAGCAATGAATGAATCAAATCAGTAACCTGAAGACCTAAGTCCGTGAGACTATTTACAAGTATTTCTTTTTCTTTTTTCTTTACGAACAGAGTTTGCTAAAGGTTATAGTGCCTCAGGGATCTCCTTTATCTGACTCCCAACTTTGTAAATTTTGATTGTTGGCACATCACCCATCATCATAGTAAGGTGGTTTCTTTTTCATAGGTTGATGAGTCAAAGTTTGTTTTTTTTTTTTTTTCCTAATACCAAGGAAGTACAAGGATTGGTAACGAATAAAGAGTGCGTCCATAAAATCCAATTGAAGTGTACAACAAGTTAACTAAAAGTTCAGTCTTAGGAGTTTATATGTGAGTTACACTTACCAGTTCGGGTCAATGCAGGTTTTAACTCAAACACTAGATCTCTTTAACCAAATTCTTATTTAGAACTTCTTCTCATTGAGAGTTCTTCAATGGAACTTGAGCGTGAAACAAAGATTCATAAATTTCTTTGTCGTAAGGCACTCACTGCTCTATCTCATTTTTCACAGGTCAAAAGCTTTAGAAGACATGCAAACTTTAAGTCATGCCATATCAAATAGCATTTACCTTGTAATATGAAGTTGCTCTTTGAATACAAGGCTCTGTGTAACTTGGTAAAATGAGCAATGCGCCATCACAAGCAGCATTGGATGAATCTAATGCAAGTCCTTCTGTATAAGCTACTCTTTCTTCACTGTATCTTTCTGACTCTTACTTTTTCATACAATGCACCAACTTCAATGTTTCTTGGATCTATTTCTGAAGCTTTCTCTGCAGCTGTGACTGCATTTGAAAAAAGATACGTAAGCTTCACAAGCCATATCGGAAAACGGAGTCTTTGAGCATCATCAACCTTTTGATTTTCAATTGTGCTTCAACTTTATACATACCTAGCTGCACAATTTGTAAAAATACTTATTTAAAATTCAGATTCTTCACAAGAATGTTGTTGATTTATGTTTTACTTACCTAAGGAGAAGAATCAGAGCTTCACTCAATACTATATTCAAATCAACATGTCTTCTTACAGTTTATTTAAATCACTTTGTCTATTGAAATCCATTTCGAATGTTTTCAATTACCATAGCATTTTGTAGTTGAATTATGTTTTTCAGTTAACTCAAGCTAGAGTCACTAGTTTATGCTTTTGCAATTTTAATAATAACAATAAAGTTAACGAATTGTGATATTTGAATAGATTGGGACACACGCAATGTGCGATTAACCCTAGCGAGACTTTCACTGTCGATAAGGTCAAAAACCGCTCCAAGAGTTCCAACTCAAAATTACGGATGATGATTAGATGATTCATATTATTTATTATTACATATCTTTTCTAACTTTCTATGTGAGATATTTTTTAGACGAGATAATAATTTGTCTAATTATTAATCTCGACTATATTCCATTAATTTTGGATCCGATCGACTAAACTAATTTTGAGTCAAATGATTTCAGGTCAGATTGATCGGTTCATCTTTAGAAAGGATTAATTTCATTTTGGTAACAATATTTATTCGAGTTTTTATATTATAGTATTAGAATTATAAAATTTAAACTCAAACTAATGAAAATAAATGAATTCACATATATTAATATATGATCACTTAAAGTCATTCCCAACTTTTAATGTTGAATAATATAGTAATATACCATTGAAGCTAGACTAGATAAAGTCGTTGTTTCTAAGAAGTAGTCTCTAAAAATTGTAATAATTTTCATTGCCTTTATATTAACCGTGAGAGTCAATACATACATCAATAGAAGATCCCACCGAGAGATCTTAGATATGTGACGCTACTTTAATTTCAAAGTATATAACTATATGAGAAACATTCGGTAGATGCATGAAATAAGACAGAGACAAATCTTTACAGTTATCACCGTATAATGTAGATTCTATTAAACTCATAATATTAATTGGTTGTTAAAAACACTGACAGAACATAAACATTGAGAATTCTTTCATTTCTAATTTTCTAGATCCACCGACAAGAGAATAATAAAATTTTCTCTTCGCCACTGATTTCTTATAATTTGTAGAATAAGATCTACCTTCAAACAAAAATAATTAGTAAATAATATTTCCTAGTTGTTTTAAAGTTTAAGCAGAGTAAAAAAAAATTGAACTTAAAATTTATTTTACTTTTAATAATAACTTTCGAAACAATTTTTTAAATAAAGTTACAAAACATCCATTTTTTCTTTCTTTAAACAGTGGCGAGGCTACACCAAAAGTGAGGGTGCACTTTCATCCATATAAATTTTTGTTGTTGTTGTTAATTTTCAACTAAAATTAATTGTGCATCCTTAGAATTTTGTTTTCTTTGTTACCTTTTACCTAAAATTATTGTGCACCCATAGTTTTAATATATGTTTTATTTTTTGTTGGACATATTCAGTGATCCAAAATATAACAAATCTATTAAACATGAAAAAATTAGAGAAAGTAGCTCAAATACCATAGAAAGGTTCCATAATAACTAGAATACCATACATTTTTCAAAAATTACTAGAGTGCCTTCGAAACCCTTGTAAATTACGATTCATTCTCTTGCTTAGTTTTCTCTTAATTCGGTTAATTTATAATAAAAAAATCCACGTCACTCAACCGTATTCCACATCATTAAACCGTATTCCACGTCAATAAAACATACATTATACATATCAAATTTCTCAGTCGCTGAACTATTTCACTCTAACTCATTCGCAAAAACTGTTTAGTGACCTACTTATCGCGCTCATCGTCTTCTCCGAAATCGTCATTGTCTAAATTTGTTACGACCGTGTTTGACTTACGTTGTGATTGAATTTGATTTTATTGCAGACCAGTTTTTTTTGTTGTTGTGTAGAGTTTCAATTTAGATATAAATATACAAATCTTCTTAAATAAATCAAAGGTTTAGTTTCCCTACTTTTAACCCTGGTCGTCTTCTCCGAAATCGCCTTCGTCGAAATCATATTCGCCCTCGTCGTGTTCTCCTGTATGTTGCGAGTGATTTTGACATATAATGCGTAAGAGTTAGATTATTGTTAAGACTGAGTTTAATTTCGGATACGACTGAGTTTTCTATTTTGATGTGACTGTGTTATTTTACATAGTAGCTGAGTTATATATCTTATGTTAAAAAGCCTAAAATGTAGAAAAAGCCTGAGTTATTCTGCCCTCGGACACATAGAAAGGGCTGTGTTATTCTTACCTCGGAAACATAGAATGGGCTGAGTTATTCTTCCTTCCGAAACATAGAAAGGGTTGACNATTCTTCCCTTGGAAACATAGAAAGGGCTGAGTTATTCTTCCTTCTGAAACATCGAAAGGGCTGAGTTATTCTTACCTCCGAAACATCGAAAGGGCTGAGTTATTCTTACCTCCAAAACATAATAGAAGTTGAGTTATTCTGACCTCAGTAACGTAACAAGGGTTGGGTAATTGTCTTTTCAAAATTAGAAACGAAAGCCCATGGGCTCAATGTTTGTATAACCCTATGTAATTTTCATTTTTCTGTGATTAGCTGTTTGTATACCTCAATGAAATCTCTTGTTCAACAAAATAATTACAGGGCTGGAAATAGTTACTGTATTTATCATCCCGTAGCATACTCCAGAGTCCAGCTTCTTGCATTTGCCTCGTACTTAGATTTATCCCTCCTGTACAGGTCACCAATCTCTACCACCAGAGGATCTTCAAGATTGGGATCAGCCAAACATCCTAAGAAAGTTTTCATACATGGGACATCATAAAGGCAGGAGACCATCGGGTTTGTCTCAACATATCCACGTCGATGGCGCCTTTGCTGTTGATGTTTGGATGGTACACCTTAGTCTTGAAAGACACCTACACATAACAAGCAATCGTGCACATGAGCAAGCAAGAGGATCACTTAATTTGTGTAAGACAAGAAACAAACCCTTGGTGGTAGAATCGGATAGACAGAAGGGAAGCGGATGGTGATTGAGAAGATTCCACCTTCATACGGAGTACCAGCTGCTCCCATTATGAAACCTTCCTAGTGGAAGATGTCATCTCCCACTGGACCTACAAGACATGAAATTTCAGGCTTATGTATCCGTTAGGCTATAAATGTATTGAAGAAAATAATAGACTAACCGACTGAGAAGTGTGAAGGATGATTACACTTCAACATTTTTAACTGCGAGTTAATCCTTACAAGCGCCATCTGCAATAGAGAGGTTGTGAATATGTGGGTAAATAAAACGAGAAACAGAAAAATATATAAACAGACCTGGAGGGAGAGTGAAACGTCGCGATCTTTTCGAGGAGTCACCAATTTAAACAATAAACAATAAACCTAAAGAGGGATGAGTTATTCAGACCTCGGTAACGTAATAATGGCTAAGTTAAGAGGGATGAGTTATTCTGACCTTGGTAACCTAAAGAGGGATGAGTTATTCTGACCTCGTAGACGCGGCTATGATGTTTTCTTACGCAGCTACGATGTGATATTATAGATTTCAAATATTAAAAGGTCTGAGTTATTCTGACCTCGGAAACCTAAAGAAGGATGAGTTATTCTGACCTCGGAAACATAGTTAAGGCTGAGTTATTCTGACCTCGGA
>OVBE01014568.1:0-11998 GCA_900406425.1 Iberis pinnata | reverse complement strand
CTACAACGATATGATAGTGTAATAGGAATTGATAAACGTTTTCACACGAAAAATCCTCACTATCACTTTTCTCTCAGTTTCTATTTCAAAAATTATGGTTTCTCCCTGTGAAAATCAAGATGGATAATTTGGAGCAGTTTCTCGGAGAACTTCAAAAATTCTTTCAAACCGTTGGAGCATCTTAATCAATGACACCAGTACCAACAAGATCATCAATGGCTGTTTCTTCACCAACAAAATTAGAGTACCAGACTCCAATGCATGCAACAGATGATGCTCAACCTGTTGAGAACGCCTGCCGAACGCTGTCAATTTACCGACCACCGCAGTACCAGTTTGGCCTTCCTAGCAGATCTCTGTTCACTGCAATAGAAGATGAACAATCCCAATCCAGTGATCACGGATCTACTGAAAATCAGGTGCCTGATCTTCAGGAAGTTTAATCGATTCAGGGCGACGGAGCTCCTTCAGCTGAACCAGTCCTGCTAGATGATGAAGATGAACATACGCCCGTAGGCAATAAGCAATATGTGCCCGTTCATCAAGCTGTTGATGCACTGATGGAAGACGCTACTGAGGGTGTCACTGGATCGGAGGGTGATGATGTGATGGTGGTTGGTGATACTCAGCCGTCTAAAAGAACATCAAGATTGCGGAAGAGGAAAAAGATTGAAATCAAACAGGACAGTGAAACAAAGAAACCAAAAAAAGAGACAAGATCATCTGATTTTGATCATACTAGGTTCACAGACAAAGTGGCTGCACAAAGATACTCTCTCATCTCCAGGAAAGAATGTCTGGAAGAAACCGAGGTAAATCTCGTGCCTAATAGTACAATCAGTGAATGGAGATTAGGGACACGGTTGTTGAGAACAGTGACAAACTTGGGAGAGTATAATGATGAGCTAGTTAGGGAGTTCTATGCCAATTTCCCTGCTGATTATGATGGTGAACAAGCTGTAGATGTATGAGTCAGGGATTGCACCTATGTTTTCTTAGCTATACAAATCAACTCTCTGTTTAGTCTGCTTGATGTTGACGATGTGCAGAGTCGCATTCAAGTTGCTGTAATAACACATGAAAAGTTGGCAGCGTTCCTCAATGGTGGATTATTTCGTAAATGGACTGGGTTTTCAAGTGGACAAGTGATGGATAACATGCATGAACTCTACAACATCTGTAGCAGAAATTAGTATCCATCCAAGAATGATTGATATATGCAGTTTAAGCGGGGCTTAATTGTCTACAAGATAGTTAACAAGATCAACTTTAACATGGGTAATCTGATCTTCGAGCACATAGTGAATCACACCAAGACCCCTAATTCCAAATTTTATCATCCATTCCCAAGACTGATCAACCGGCTGATTAACTCCCAGCATCCTGTTACGCCACTGTCACATGCTAAACCAATCACACTTGCGAAACCCAGTACGGTCAAGCCAGTAATTCGAAAGGAAAGCAAAAGGTCTGCACCAGTCAAGGCACCTAAACAGAAGGCTGTAGTGAACCGAGCATCAAAATCAAAGCCTTCTCTCAAGATCAAGGTCAAGAAGGGCGATGGTGCTACTATCTACAGGTTGCGCAAGGCCATGCGGAGTATCATTCAGCCGCTTGAGGATGCCTTGGCTGCAGGTAAGTCTTTCTATGTCGATTATAATCATTCTCCATGATAGTCTCCAGGTGTTTTTGACATGATGTCACATAATCAGGGGGAGAAAGTGATGAAGACGACAAGGCAACTGACTCTGACTAGGGGAAACACATGATTTAGGAGGAGAAGAGAATGAGCGTTGTTGTTTTTTTTTTTAATCTTTTTTGCTTCTCTTCTTGTTTGGCTCAAAATTGTGTTTGTATGCCTGAACTTTTTGATGCACTGCTTGTTTTTTACCTAACTCTTGGTTTAAGTTTGAAAGCTCAGTCATTTGAGTTAAGATAACGTGTCAGAATAAATGCAATATGATTACCTGTACTTTGGTAAGAGTATTTGTCTTAGCACAGGAACTGGCAGTTGCTTGATCATGACATCAAGTAAAAAAGGGGGAGAATGAAAATCTGCAATTAAGGAGCTGATGGAATCAGAAGACTGATGCAGACTTGGATCAAAGAGCTGACGGAATCAGAAGACTGACGGAATCAGAATAGATTGCGAGGATATCTAGGGGGAAGATATTCAAGAATGGAAACATGATTCTACTACAATTTGAGTATTATGAGATATTCCTTTAGGGTTTTTGGGTAGAGTATAAATAAATAGAAAAGTGATTATTATGGTTAACACTTTTGCTCTTTATACGTGCTAGGGTTTTAGCGATTCAACTTTTGAAAAACAGAGAGTTGATTCTGGTGAATGTTCTTTAGCCTATGAGAGGATCACGAGTTGAGTGATCAAGTAGGCTGTATTTATTAAACTTTTAGGTGACAATCTAGTTGAGTATAAGATTGTGTAAAACCTGTTTGGGTTGAGTCTTGGTAACAAAGATCGAACAAATTAAGTTTAATAAAAAAATATTTGTTGTGTAAAACAAAGCTTTGATTTGTTTATTATCTTCTATACACTATCAATTACTACAATTCTTAAGTTGTATGCAAACAATTTTTTAATAATTATTAATTACGTTATTTCATCAAATTTATTAAGTGTTAACAAAATTAATATATTTTCATGCATTAATAAAAAATTATTCAAAAATACATTCTATAATAACTATTGTAGAGAGAGAGAGGGAGAGGGAGAAGGAGAGGGAAAGAGAAAGTACATATATATTATACCTAGAAATCTAATAATATAACAAAATGATTAGTTACCTAATTATGAATTTTCATATGTAGATTAGTGCAAATAGTCCTAAACTATATTATATAATTATTTTTTAACACACTTTCAATTATTTCAATTAATTAATAGAAAAACTAATACGTCACTAAAATCAAAATTATTATTATTAATAAATTTTACATCATATTAATATGGTATAGGGGAATTCTCACAGTTATCACAAAAATAAGTATATTTCAAAAATATCATACATTCTTAAAACGTTCCAAAAATACCACCACTTTTTCAAAAAAATCCACAAAATTGTTTTTGTTCCCATTCCACCTCTAGTCTTTTCTCCAATTTTGTCTTGAAACCTTTATGATGTTCCCTCATCAACCCCTCCCGCTTCTGCTCCATATCAAGCCTAAGTCTCGACGAAGTACTCAGGTATGAAAAACAGCCCTTCATCTTACCGCTATTATAGTAGCGGTTCTTGGCGATCTTGGTACTCTAAAATAATTAAAAAATCTGTTAGTAGACAAAAAGAGCATAATAAAAATAATAAAAAATAAAATACCTCAACATAGGCTTGATATTGACTGGGGGAAAAAGTTCGTAATGAGTCCCCTAAGAAACTTGTAACTCCTCCACACGCCTCAGTGCGTTCTCAACAATCTTCCTGGTTATGGGGTCTTGGATTAGTTTAGTCGATTTGTTCATGTGAATTTCTCAAACAATATCAACCGGACTAGGACGAACTCTGGTCTTCTGGAATTTTCAATATGATATTTGTTAACAACAATTATAAAATAACTAAAACCTATATCTACTTAAATAATTTTTTTTAATTATAGGTTCTTGTTTGATATTCATGGTGCTTTTTCGCACCAATGATAGAGGTACACGGCTCATGGCGACCTTTAATATTTTTTCGGTTGTTAGAGTTTGTAGATGAGAGGGTTTTAGTATCATTATTGTAGCCAATATTGTATAAATCCTTCAATAACAGTACGATACTAAATCCTTCGATTTGTTTAGAGCAATATATTTAGGGTTTAAGGTTATGATATAATAACACAATTATGTGAAGAACGACTTGTTAAAAGACTAAGAAATGAAATAAAAAGTTAGTTTTATAATTTTGAAATTCATATATCTAACTTACTATTAACACATACTATAAGTTAACAAGAAGTTTTGTTCAAAAAATCCGAGTTTTCAAATTTTATGTTGTTTTGAAAATTCATGTTTTATCTCATTTGTTATTTATTAATCTGTTGTTTTAAGTGGATTATATGATCAACAATTAGTTCTAGATGAATTTCGGGGTTTAGCAACAAAATTATAATGTGCCATGCCGTCGGTAATTGAGATATTATCGATGAACTTTTATCGGTCGTAATTTAAACGATCTTATTACGACGATATCTATTCGTCGTATTATTATCAACAAAAGCACTAACATATGTAAAAATAACTGATAACCAACAATATGAATTTTTGGTCATTCTTCGATCGAAAATCCATCGATATGCAAATCGACATGATCTTCCATCGACTTTTTAATCCGTTTAGGCTTTGTTTTTGTAGTGTTTGTTCGAGGTTTCTTCAATGATTTTTTATGTCCCGATTACCACTATCATTAGTGTTAAGTAATTTTGTTTTAGTTTTTGGTCTTTCTGATTTTTATGTATTATTTAAGTAATTCTATCAAAAACTAACATCCTCATATATTATTTAACATTCGAACCCAAAAAATCGTATTTCTAGAAATTCAAAAAAAAAAAAAAAATCAATAACTAATTTTTACAAGTTCCTTATTCTGTCGTACTATTTAGACCCTAAAATTCTTGATATATATATATATATATATAGCGTTTAAAGCGTAGTTAAAATTTGATGCCCTAAATTTTATGTATTCAACCACAATACCAAAGTGTTCTAACAAATTTGGTGCCCTAACATGTATATAAATTTTGGCGCCTAAAACTCTTGCTTTACAAGTTTTAGCTTATGGCCACCATATATATATATATATTATTTTTTTGTCGACTGATACACATGCATATTCATTCTCACCGTTCATATATTTGTCTTTGTTGTTTGAGATTCCAAAATATTTTTTTGCTATAAGAATACTAAAACGTGGGAATAGTGTGATATAGAAAGTAACTAACAAAGATACCTCCAAAGATTCTCTCTGTACGAACGGCATTCATTCTCATCGTTGATAGATGCGAATCTTGGTTATTAGATTTTTTGTTTTAGACGACGATTTATTTGTTCCCTTCCCACTTCGCAAATGTGATATAATAATAGTACCCATTACCGAATATAACTCTCGGAAATTACAAAACTAAACCAAATTAAAGCAAAATCAGAGTAAAAACGGAAAGAATTAAAAAATACTCCGTACTAATCATGGTTATCACCTTATTTGTAAAATCAAATTTAATGGTGTGTGATATTTTTTCTATTTAATTATTATATCTTTATTTTATATTTTTTTAAATATGATATGTAAAAATTAATATACATTTTTTAAAAATATAAATATTGGTACTAATATAATTAATACTTCTTCCGGCTTTTTTATAAGTTGTTTTGACTAAAAGCACGCATATTAATATAATTTTTGTTTTTTACATTCCTTTTACTTTTTGATTACTTTTTGTCTCTACATCTAATTAGAGACAAGTAGATGTTTGAATTTTGTTTCAACTTTTTGATTAAAAGTTTTACTTTTTGCATTAAATTTTGAAAACAACTTCACGTATGAGAACGTTTAAAGCGTATTGGCAATTCACGTATCGCACCATGAAAAATGATTGGTAACTTCAATGAAATTGTCAATAATTTTGAGAAACAAGGCGGTCGGATTCGGCCGGAAGCATCTTTTCTTGACTTTCGGTTACTGAGAGAATGTTGTGGTATGATTGATTTTTCTTATACTGGTAATTGCCTTTCTTGGGTGGGGAGAAGAGGACGAAGTACAGTCAGTTGTCATCTAGATCAGGCAATGGGTAACAAGAATTGGCATGATATGTTCTCCCACACTCGTACTGAGTATTTAAGGTTTCTAGGATCGGACCATCGTCCTATTCTGATTCATCTAGCTAATCATGTGCCAAAAGGGTCTAGTCTGTTTTGGTTTAACAAGAGATGGCCCGCCAAGGAGAACTTCGAATCCATTGTTCAAGAGGGCTGGTAAACTTTGAAGGTTGGCATTTCTATAGAGGATAAAATTAAAAACTGTCGAGGGCGTATATCACAATGGAGAAAATCAGAGCAGCTAAATTCCTCTAGAGACGCGGATTCTCTAAAGAGGTAAATTGATCAGGCTCACTCTAATGACGAAATTTCCACTCAAGAAATTGTGGTACTAACAGAACGACTCCGTTCAACTATTTTAGATGAGGAAATTTTATGGAAAAAAAAGTTGCGTAACTTGGTTGCAAGAAGAAGATAGGAATATTCAATTTTTCCATGCAGCAACTAAACAACGTCGGGCAAAGAACCATATCTCTAGCTTAATTACAGGGGACGGTTCCTGGATAGAAAAGGATGAGGAGATAGAGACTGAGGCGGTGTCCTATTTCCAGGAATTATTCACAAGTTCAAGAGGTGTGGCAATGGACAGAGTGTTAAGACAAGTCCAGCAAGTATTCTCTGAGGAGATGAACTCTACACTGATTAAACATGTCTCGGCTGAAGAAATTAAAGAGGCCCTTTTTGTAATGGCTCTGGAAAAAGCCTTAGGACCGGATGCCTTGACCGCATTGTTCTTCCAGCGTTATTGGAACCTTGTGGGAAAGGATGTTGTATCTTTGGTTACAGAGTTTATGGGGACATGCACGTTTGATACTATTTTGAATGAGAAAAATATTTTCTTAATTTTCATGTCGGACAGACCAAAATACATGAAAGATTTTCGGCCGATTAGTCTCTGTAATGTTATATACAAGGTTATCTCTAAGGTTTTGACACATCGTTTACGAGAGTTTCTGCCGATCATTATTTCAGAGACACATTGGGCTTTTGTTGGAGGCAAAGTTATCTATGAAAATATCTTCATGGCACAAGAAGATTTTCATGCTCTCGTTCAATGGAATATTGTCAGAATAACTTCATGGCGATCAAGATAGATATGAGTAAAGCCTATGATCAGGTTGAATGGCACATTCATAAAGCAGTAATGCAAAAGATGGGATTTGCGGCACAATGGATAACTTTGTTTATGCAATGCGTATTACCGTCTCTTACCGGGTCCTTCTTAACGGTGTCCCAAAAGGATGTATCTGTCCTACTCGGGGCTTACGTCAAGGAGATCTCCTATCTCCGTATCTGTTTATACTCTGTACCGAGGTGCTGATTGCCAATTTGAATGAGGCAGAATGACATGGCTTGATCAGCGGCATAAAGATGGCACGAGTGTGTCCCTCGCTGTCCCATCTTATTTTTGCCGATGACAGTATTTTCTTCTACAAGGCTCATATCCTGGAGTGTGATGCTATTGGGAGGATACTCCATGATTATGGCCAGGCATCAGGTCAATGCATTAATTTGGGCAAATCTACAGTCTACTTTGGTAAGAAGGTGCCTCCACCGGATAAGTATTTACTCAATGTACGTTTGGGTATTTTTATGAATGGGGGAACGGAAAATACTTAGGTATACCGGAACAATTATAGGGATCAAAAGAAAAAGTATTCGCTTATGTTCAGGAGCGTTTAAATAACATGATTGATGGGTGGTCTACCAAATTTCTCTCTAAAGGGGGAAAGAGAGTTATGATTAAGTCGATTGCTCAGACTTTACCGACCTATATCATGTCATGCTTCCAGTTGCCTAAGAACCTCTTACAAAAGCTCAGTTCAGCAACTGCTCGCTATTGGTGGAGTACGAAGATTAGTGGAGGCGGCATTCATTGGGTTGCTTGGTAAAAATTATACCTCCCAAAAAGTAAGGTCGGTTTGGGTTTTCGATCTCTTGATTTATTTAATCAAGCTCTGCTGGCAAAATAGTTATGGCACCTGTACATCAAGAAAAACTCTCTTTTTGCGAGGATTCTTAAAGGGCGTTATTACCGTCATGGCCTGCCCTTCCTAGCACCAAAACCAACACGACCGTCGTAGGGATGGAGGAGTATCTGGGGAGTTTCCAATCACTTACAACAAGGTTTGTGACGTACCATTGGAAACAGGCGTCAAACAAAGGTCTGGGAGGATATGTGGATCCCAGAAACGGAACCAACGACTGGGATAGTGAATCAGCTTATCTTTATCCCAATTTGCGAGTAGTGGATCTCCTGAGAGAGGACAGGACAACATGGCCCCTATGATAGGCTCAGGATTTTATCCTAAATCTACAGTGCAGAGAACAGACCCTCGTAGTATAGTAAATGGTCGAATTCCTCAGAGACCAGATAGTACGACTCATGGTTAGACTTTCGTTTCTAGCTAAGACAGTAATAAAAGTAGTGTTTGATTTTAAAGCAATAATTAAAAGACAGGCGCTAGGGAATTCCACATGTTATCAGGTTTCAAGTTCAGGTTGACATGTAAGATTTAATAATGAAAGTGGTTCTCAACTCAAAAGATAGAGATAGACCAATCTCCTCCCGAAGTATTAGGCCCCTATAATCGAACTACCCAAAAACAAACTCCCGTCGTATTTAAATAATTCAATCATGCAGTGATTTCAGACTTGATATGTTCATAAGCATTAAAGACAATACTTCTGCAAGCAGAAACACTTACTCATCTAGATTAGGTCAGGTCTCTAAACCAAATCTCTTTGTATTTATTAACCTAATATCATGAACTAGGTGATCAGGCTAATTCAAACAATAATAAGGAATATAGCTAAGAACCTACAACTCAAATTCACAATGTCCAACCTTAACCATCAAACCCTAATTTCCCTGGGATAAACCCTAAAACCTAACAAGGTGATTACTCATACATGACTAAGCAATCAACAATCATTATCTCTAAAAGAAAAGACATAAAGGAATCATATTATATTTAAAAGTAAAAGACAAAGTTTCATAAATCTCTCAAAAACAATTGAAATCTCTGTGTATGTTCTC
Organism: Iberis pinnata; assembly: GCA_900406425.1. Taxonomy (NCBI): domain Eukaryota; kingdom Viridiplantae; phylum Streptophyta; class Magnoliopsida; order Brassicales; family Brassicaceae; genus Iberis; species Iberis pinnata. The sequence goes on along the minus strand of OVBE01014568.1, from coordinate 3,146 downwards.
TTCTCTTCTGTGTGTCCTTCTAAAACTAAAAAGCTATTTATAATATCTAAAAATTAAGAAAAACGTAATCTAATAAGAAAAACTCTTCATAAGTCTTGAGGGCGAATGCGTCTTTTTGATAACTTCCAAGTAGGTTCGGGTGCAGGGATCGGTTGATCCGTCGTTCTTCATCTCCCGACATTGCTCGATCTAGGATGGGATCGATCGATCTAAAATTCCGTAAATTCTCCAGAAGCTTGGATCGATCGATCTTCTCAATGAAATTTCGAGGATTGATCCTTTTGCTTCAATTTGGCCCATTTGCACCTGAATTCTTCTGATAACCATCCTTTTTGCTCAAGAACGTCTTAAACACCTAAATTCCTGAAAACATACCAAAACACATGGAAAATACTCGAATGATGCTAAATAGCGAGTATAAATACCCACTATAAAGCGTCAAAATAGAGTGATATCAACTCCCCCAAACTTAGATCTTTTCTTGTCCTCAAGTGAAGCAAGACCAAATCAAGAGAAGAGGTTTGAAAACCACACAAGAACTGCCAAAATCTCAGCAACCTCAAGTTCACAAAATCGAAAACTAAACGACACTAATCCTAGACAACCTTTGCAAAATAAAATTTTCACCACCACTTAATCTTACCAACATACTTCTTACTATAAATCCCAAATTAATCAAACCATCAAATCATATAATCCAGCTCATTAGATTCAATTAAGTACAAATGAGTGCGTTCTTACCTATGGGGTATCGATCAACGCTCTAGAGTATCTGTCATTCAGGGTCCTCATACTAATTCGAGCATCAAACCACTTCGGATCCCGTCCTTTCCTTCTCCTTTTATCACTTCTTTATTCATTTTTTACTACTTCTCTTTTTTTAGAAGATGGTTTTTTTGGGATTAACTACAGATTTCTAGATCACGCTTTCAATCTTTTTTCTGTACCATTTTTTATTGAATGGAAGGAGAAGGGGATTGAAATCTTACTGAAAGAACTGTTGGCTTTACAGAGGGCTGAAGACAAATATACCTAGCTCAAAGTATTCCAACACCATAGATAAGAAAATCTAAAGATCAAAGTTAAGTCATATTCAATTTAGAGCTAGCATCAAATCATCAACAATCCAACATACTAGAACTTTCAAAAGCATATCAATCAATTAATGGGGGTTCCAAACCTAAAAGCATTAGTTTATCTAAGTCAGCAATCAAATAGAAACCAATTCTACACTCACACTAGGATAATAATCATCACAGGTTCAGATCCTTGTTCCTTCGACTCGACTAGACTCATCTAAAACAAAACTAAAATTTTGAAAATTTTCACCAAAATGATGGAAACATCCAAAAAGACTTAAAACGCATCGATCGATCTAAACCTCCAACTAGTTTCTTATTTTCCTGAAACACTTATAAACTCACAAATAAAAAACAATAGGTTAGTCTCCCAAAAGCTAAGCTGACTCAAAACTAAATATTACTAATCTAAATCATATAATTAGTGGGTTGCCTCCCACTCAGCTCTTTTTTTAACGTCAAAAGCTTGACGACTTACCTTCTAAGTTGGAACTGAGTTAGCACCAATAGGTGCTTTGCTGAAACTACCATCGTATGAAATTTGCATCTTCAGAACCTTTTTCATCATCTTTTTCGAATAGTCTTTCCCTTTGTTCTTAAGATCCGAGGGAAAGAATACCTTAAATTTTAAAAAAGGTTTTGATGTTCCGTTGCACTTTACCTTGTACTCAATTCCGTCTTCAACCAGCATTTAAGGAATCAAAATCAGATGGATGTCCTTGGTGATCTTCTTTGATTTTTCATTACCTTTCTCTTCGACCTTTGAGGGCTGTATTCTAGTTTCTTTACTCTTCACCCTATTCTTGACTTCATCTCCATTTGATACTTGAGACTTCAAGATTGGTTGGGTATTCTATTCAAATTTTTTCAAGTTTATCTTACGCCTCTTTTTGATCTTTGGGGTTGTACTCTTACTTGAGGTTTGAACTTCTTCTTTCAATACTTCAGGTATGATCTCTTTAGTGCAAGACTGGGATTGAGATTTATGTGCTGTTGTTGGGTACTATCGGATAATAGTATGCCTTCTTGATCTTTGTGAGATAGATACACTTTTTAGGCATATCTATCACAACTCCTACAGATGCTAGAAATGGTTTTCCCAACACCAATTGCACATATGTATTTCCCTTAGTATCTATGACATGAAAATCGAGAGGGATAACACAATCTCCGGCTTGCACCATCACATTAGAGATAAATCCATTAGAGGGTATGACAGAGTTGTTAGCTAGTATGAAAGCTAGCTCTGATGGTTTAATGCCTTTTACTCTCAACTTCTCAGCAATCATCTTGAACATGACGTTAATGTTAGCCCATGTATCATAAAGTGAATCCATGAAGATCACTTCTTTGATCTTAACTAGAACTAAGAATTCACCAGGATCCTATAGTTTTTGAAGTCTTCTTAGTGGAACAATCTGGTTAGAAGCTTCATCATAGTACACCAACTCTTCTTTAGAAGTATCAGTCTCTTCTGGGCATTCGATCTTGAGTTCCTTGAGTTGTTTAGAATTTTCAGCAGTCTGCAGGGGGGATCGATGGATCCTGATAGGGATTAATCGATCCAGATAGGGAGGGATCAATCGATCTTGTCTTTTTTTGAGATCCGATGGATCGATCGATCGTTCTTCCCGGAAACTTTCTTTTCAACTGGATTGATCGATCCAAGTATGCAGATCGATCGATCCGCAGTCTCTGGGTTTCTACGTATAGCTGGATCGATCGATCCCTTTGAGGATTGATCGATCTCTGTCCCTGCATCATTACTAAAGCTTCTAAAATCTGCATAATTTTTAGACTCAGCGTTCTTCCTTTCAGTACTAAAATTTATGGCTTTGCAATAGCCTTTTGGGTTGTCTTCCACTTTCCCTAGAAGAACACATGCTTGTATCTTAACTGCTTCCACTNCACTACAAGAAAAAGTCTCATTGATAGCACACGATTAACGCTATAAAAGGCCTTTCATAGCGTTTTCATAAACGCTATGATTGGACCAGCTATCGTAGGTTAGTTACTTATTATAGCGTTAACGTAAACTGCTATCGTATAATACACTACAATAGCGTT
>OVBE01014567.1:0-11999 GCA_900406425.1 Iberis pinnata | reverse complement strand
ATCTGGACTAAAGGGTGCTTGCTTGGGATCGATCCAGCTTCGTTGCGTCCAAGCTTCATCTAAGGTTGGGATCGATCCCGACGTTGAGTACCTGAGATCCATCCCAACACAAGTGAGATCGATCTCATGAGTTGCCTTCTTAGTTTTGCTTTGTCTTTGTGCACTTCCTTGGCTTCGTTTGAGACTTCACCAGAAACGTTAGAAACATGATTGCGGGATCGATCTTGTTTCATTGCAGAGNGTTTTGTTGCAGAGCTGCCTGAGATCGATATGGGTTCGTTGCAGGATCGATCTGGAGTGTTGTTGGGATCGATCTGCATTGAGTTGAGATCGATCCTGAAGGTGTTGAGTGGTGTCGATCTTGTTTCGTTGCAGGATTTCCTGGGATCGATCCTACATTGAGTTGGGATCGATCCTACATTGAGTTGGGATTGATCCTGCAGGTGCTTGGAGGTAAGTTCAGTCCATTCCACACTTGAGTGCTGAGTCCATTCCAATGTCAAGTGCTGTTTTTCTGAAATTTCTCAAATCCTTCCCAAAAATACCTGAAAAAAAACCTCCAAAATACGTGCAAATGCAAATTCTAATGCAAAAGTCCTAAAAACACCAAACTTAGTTAAATCAACCATAAATGTGATGTATGCACGCTTTTAGACCTCAGAATCGATGCTAATTGTTAAGTAAAAACCGTGAAAATTCTGAGTCATCAGCACCCAAACTCAAGTCTTGAACGGCTCGGTGTAAATTGTCACCCATAGTAAGACAACAATGGTAGTTACATGAGTGATGGTGTAAAGAGAGGAATAGTATATGATGACATCTTGAGAAGAATTCCTTATATATATTGTGTGAATAACCACAAAAAATTATCACGATGCATCAGTAACATCATGGAGATGATCACTAGTACCACGTCTGGAACAAACTGGCCCCTAAAGTCGAAAAAATAGTTAGTAACCGTCAGAAACAAACCTGAGATCAAAGTCGTCAAAGAAATCGAAAAATAACCGTCAAATAGCACTTTTGACGACTTTTTGAATTAATGAATAAATATTATTTAATATTTTACATAACTCACTCAATTATTGTCAATTGATTTTAAATTTAAAATTCATGAACTTAATACGGTATCAAAGTCAGAACATAAGCTATTTCATTAAACCAAAATTGATTTGTCTCAAAAAAAATGGCATGATGGATTTAATCTGAAATCAATTAGATTTAAACTTAGTATGATCGATCTAACTCAAAACTAGATTAATAGCTAGATGAATAATGACCTTTAAATACGTGTATAGAATATTTTATATATGAAATTGGAAGGAAAGTTAAAGTAATATATAGAAAAACAGAAACTAATACTCGTTAGCAATTGGTTTAAATTGAACCCATGAAAACTTAAAATTGTAGAATTTATCAGAATATTCGATGATAGTCAATAGAGTTATTATGCTCAAACAAAATTTGCACTATATTTACAAAAAGATAAGGCGACTATTGCAAAATTAGCAACATGATTGGTCAAGAAAAAGTGATCGAACCAAAAGATAAGACACGAGTCCAAAAGGGAGAGGAGGTCTACCTGCAAATCCGTGGAACGCAGACACGTGGTTAAAACCCATGTGCTTCCTTTCCTTTTCATTGGCGTGGAGCTATCGAATACCTAAATAAGTCAATGCATCATTTCTAGATCGTCCAAAATTATAGTACTACTTGTTTCAGAATCGAATGGAATGACTATGAATAGGGTGTCAATGTTGGTTAACCCGTCTCATTTAACCTGTTTTATTGTAAACCTGTTTTGTTTGCAATTTATAGTAAGTCGGTCCGCATAAACCTACAGTTCTAAATATCATAACCCTAATCTGTCTTAATTTATAGTCGTCGGTTTTGCTGGTTGTTCGCATACATTAAACTATACAAATCAAAAAATGTTTTATTTTTATTTTTTCATCAAATTTGATGTAATATAATATTCTTATATTAAACTATTCATTAATATAATATTTAACCCTTTTTATAATGATGTAAAATAATATTTAACTTATATTAAACTATGCATTAACTTATATTAAATTTTTCTGCGTTTTTCTTATTTTTTTCGAAGGAACCACACTTTTCTGCATTTTTCTTTTCTATATATTTTTTTAACTATTTTTAAAGCAGACCGGCAATGACGACGGACTTTTAGGTCACGCTTTCCACACTTTTTCTAAACCGGTTTTTCTAAAGGGAGGAAGAGAAAGGATCTGGATCATACGGAAAGAACTTGTCGGTTTTACAGAGAACTGAAGAGCAAAATACCCAGCTTTCAAAGTATAACCAACACCATAAGCAAGAAAATTAAGATCAAATTTAAGTCATATCCAAATAAAGCTAGCATCAAATCATTAACAATCCAAGAGACTGGAACTTTCAAAAGCATAAAAATCAGTCAATGGGGTTCCAATCTTAAGTGCAGCAGTTAATCTAAGTCAGCAGTCAAGTAGAGAATGATATCGAACTTACACCGGATTAGTAGTCATCATAGATTCGGGTCATTATTCCTTCGACTCGACTAGACTCATCTAACAAAACGAAAAATTTGAAAGTTTTCACCAAAATAACAAAACACCAAAATAATGTTAGTAACTACCATATCCCCTCCCCCAGACTTACTTCACACTGTCCCGGTGTGAAAATAAATCCAGAAGAAGGAAAAATGAGCAAAATGTAAATAAGCCAAAACACCAAAAATCCAAAATAAAAAGAAAATACACAAGTTCAAAGTGAAAAAGAAAAGAAAGGATAACCAGGGAATGATCAGTTCGAAGACTGTCCCGAGCTGCCAGCTTGTCTCGCTCTATGACGTGAAGAATCGTCATCCTCATCACTTATGTCTCTATGTGCTCTGAAGCAAGCTGGACGTCTAATCTTCGCCAATGCGCCCCATATCCTCTGAACCATGCTGTGGGTCCTCTCAGCAACATCCGTTGTCCATCTGATCGTCTTGGCGTACGTGAAGTCGGGTCGCCGAGGTGGCAAGTCATACTCACTGCAATCCTAAGGTAAGATAGGTGAGCCATCCTCTAGACTAGGGTCCCGTTGTTGTCTCTGAGTGGACCGCCTACTACGTCCTGACCCTCTGGAAAGTCTTGGCGCATTAGGCGCTGGATCAACCCCGTCAACTAAACGGTGAGCTCCTAGAAGAAAACGAATGTTCTCTAGGGAAGAAACGCTAGTGAGATCCTCTTGTGGAAGCATGATCTTGCACCTCTAACCTCTTAAATGAAGAAACATGTAAGCTCGATCCTTGGTAAACCACTTGGTCGAGAAAAGGAACGGCCAATCTACTCGATTACTCAACACAAATGGGGGAAACAACCCGAGAGGAATCCCGACATATAGAAGAACCGGGGTAACCAAACTACCCATAACTTCAACCCAAAACGGGTTCCTCAGCGCATCTAGCTTCCAACTAGCTAGGATCTTAGCAAAAATCCACCCAAGGTTGGCATCATGGCGAACCAGATCCTGGTCCGCTCATAAGTCACCATCGTGTGATAGCAAATGGCGAAGTGGAGGAGCTCAAGCTCCTAAGAACTGATTGCTGTCGCTTTAGACTTTCCAAAGAAAGTGCACCCCAATACCTTGAGTGCAATGCGGACAGCCAGGTTGCGGATACCGGTAAGCTTCGCCTCACTAGACTCGTACCGCCCGTGTGCTATGACGTCCCACAAATCCATGTAGGAATAAAAGTTGGGCAACTCAGGTAGATGTCCTTCTTCCATGAATCTGAAAATGGGACCAAACTCCGCCATCGGGGACCTGTAAAGAAGACCACAACAAAATAATTGTACCTCAGTTTCGGCAATAAATGGGTTCTTTGGATCTAAACCGGGGGTGTGGATGCGGAACAAGGCTAGGAATTGCCTCGCAAGATCGAGATAGAGCGGGTAATCCCAGAACGGGAAGGTTCCTTGACCCATGCGGTGGAACAGCTCCACAACGTCACTATCTAATCACATCGCCGCTAAAGTCTCATGATTGGCGAACCGGGTCGGCTCCATCTTGCTTTTGATCAAAGCATTGAAGAACATGGAATCGAACTGATCCCATTAGTCAGAGAACTTGCGCTCCTTTGATCCTTTGTGACTCTTGAGTTATGAAACCACCAAGTCGAGGCGGTAATTGTTGAAACGCGTCCTTGGTTTCCGAGGCCATGGAGATTGAGTGAACTTTAGGTCAAGGACTGGATCGACTTCTTCAATCTCCTGGTTGGTGGTGCTGCTACTAGCAACCGCTTTTCCCTTTTCCTTAGCGGTTGCTTTCGTCTTCTTCGCCACTGGCGGTCTAGCGGAACTCGATTGACCAGTTTATGGTTCAGTTTGCTTAGCCATCCTGCTCCGGGTTGATTTCCTTGGCCGGATTTCTGCTGGTCGATGTGGTCCTTCGTCACTCTCGTTTCCAGAATTGTCCGAACCGTAAACGAAGTTTCGTGGAGCTATCCTGAAAAGAAAAAGACTCCGAAGCAAAATGAGTGTCTCGTTCAATCTAAAATATCCATAGCATAAATGTTCATACTCAACACAACCGTTTTCAAAGGTTTTAAAACAATCCTAATGAAAAGTTTTAAAAAAAAATTGTAATAAAAACCAATAGAAATCGAACCGACATATTCTAGCAATCCATATGCAATCCTAGAGCAATCTACATTCTCAATCAATCCAAAAAATTCCCTAGAACCATCCAAATTCCACTAAATCCGAAATTCCTTTTGAAGACTCAAACCGAACTTATCAAATTTTGAAAATTCGACATAAACCAACAAAAATCCATATGCATGCCTCAATCAAACTCCAAATACATGTAATAAGGCCATAATCCATCAATTTCAAACCTTAAATCAACCAAAATCCTAAATCCCTAAAAACCCCAAAATTTTCAGAATTTCAAAGAGAAAAAGGGATGCTTACCTTGCTTGAATCGAAAAACTGGTTGGATAATTGGAAAGAGCTCAAAAAATCAAGTGGAATAGGCTCAAGAAACACTAAAATCCGTTGAGATATGAAGGAGAAAAATTTTGGGAGATTTGGAGGTTTTGAGAAGTTTGAATGTTGATAATGGAGGAAAAAGAGTGTGTAAGTCGAATGGGCAAGATGAAATAGGGTGAAAATCAGTTTAAATTGAGTAAAACCGGTTTAATCATCCAAAATCTGGTTCAATTTAAGTTAGATTCGACTTACCTGGACGACGAATCGATCGATCCAAGCTCGGATCGATCGATCCCAACTTTCGCAGAAACAACAATTTTAAGGATCGATCGATCCAAAGGGGGATCAATCGATCCAAAGGGGATCGATTGATATGACTGATGCTTTGAATCAGGTACCGATGGATCGATCGATCCAACTAAGGATCGATCGATCTGAACTTACGTCAAATATGTTTTCGCCTGGATCGATCGATCTAACTAAAGATCGATTGATCTGAATCCTCGACCAGATCACCCATTTTTTTGCTATACTTCTGAAACACTTTGAACTCTAAACTAAAAGTTAAAAAATTTGTGATCCTAAACTAAATTGACTCAAAACTTGAAATATTAAACTAAAGAAGACTCAAAACAGTGGGTTGCCTCCCACTTGGCGCTTGTTTAACGTCATGAGCTTGACGGTACTTACCTCTAAACGGAGGTTAGATCAACAAGAGAAATCTCATATTTCTTCATAAGATCTGAGGCAACTAGATAAGGCTTAAGCCTCTGCCCATTCACCACAAAGTCGTTCCCTTGACGATTATTGAGGACAACCGCACCATACGGTTTCACTTCTTTTATCACAAATGGGCTAGACCATCTAGAATTCAACTTTCCAGGGAAGAGTTTCAATCGAGAATTGAATAGCAGTACCTGGTCATCTGGTTGAAAGTCTCGTGGAATGATTTCCTTGTCATGTGCAGCCTTAGTCCTTTTCTTGTAGATTCTGGAGTTCTCATAAGCTAAGTGACAAATCTCTTCAATTTCATGCAACTGAATGAGACGCCTTTCTGCTGCGGTCTTTATGTCAAAGTTCAGCAACTTGACAGCCCATGCAGCTTTGTGCTCCAGCTCTATAGGTAGGTGACAGGCTTTACCATAGACAAGTTTGAAAGATGTAGTGCCAAGAGGGGTCTTGAATGCAGTTCTGTATGCCCATAGAGCATCATCAAGCTTCAAAGACCAGTCTTTCCTAGACCCATTTATCGTTTTCTGTAGGATAGCTTTGATTTTCCTGTTAGAAACCTCCACTTGTCAACTTGTCTGAGGGTGATATGGTGATGCAACCTTATGCTTTACCCCATGCTTCCTAAGCAATCCATCAAAAACCCTATTGATGAAATGAGTACCTCCATCGCTAATAACAACTCTAGGGACACCAAACCTGGGAAAAATCACAGACTTGAACATCTTTAGTACCACTTTTGCATCATTAGTGGGGCTAGCAATTGATATAACTCACTTAGCCACATAATCAACAGCAACCAAAATGTAAAGGTTATTATGAAAAACAGGGAAAGGACCAATAAAGTCAATTTCCCACACATCAAAAACCTCTACTTCAAGAATGAAGTTTTGTGGCATCTCATTTCGCTTTGAGATGTTCCCTTGTCTCTGACATGAATCATAGCGAGAGATGGATGCATGAGCATCCCTGAACATAGTTGGCCACCAGAAACCTGCTTGGAGTACCTTAGAAACCGTATTGAATGTGGCAAAGTGACCAATATAATCTAAACCATGACAATGATAGAGAACATTCTGAATCTCTTCTTCAGGCAGACATCTTCGGAACATACCATCTTTACACAACTTGTAGAGATATGGCTCATCCCAATAGTAATGTCTGACATCCCTCAAGAACTTCTTCTTTCAGTATCCTAAGAAATCATGTGGTACAACATCAGCAGCTAAGTATTTAGCAAAATCTCTAGACCATGGAGTAATCAAATCAGTTTTATGAGGTCTAGAGATGGAGAAATTCGCATCCGCGATAGTGCTTATTGCACATATGCGTTCCTCTAGAAAAGAATAATCTATAGGAACGTCTTCTTCGACATGACGTCGGGAAAGATCATCTGCAACTCTGTGCTCAATGTCTCTCTTGTCCTTAATCTCCAAATCAAATTCCTGCAAAAGTAGAATCCAACGTAATAATATGGGCTTAGCATCCTTTTTAGAAAGAAGATACCGCAATGCCGCATGATCGGTGTGGACTACTACTTTGGATCCCACTAGATAGGATCTGAACTTATCAAAGGCAAAGACAATCGCTAGGAGCTCTTTCTCAGTTGTTGCATAATTGCGTTGAGTTGTATCGAGAGTCCTAGAGGAATAGTAAATGACGTGAAGCTTCTTATCTTTTCGATGTCCAAGAACAGCTCCCACAATGAAATCTCTTACATCACACATCACTTCAAAGGGTAAATCCCAGTCCGGTGGTTTCACAATAGGAGCACTTACCAAAGCTCCTTCGATTGATAAAAAGGCAAATTGGCAATCGTCATCCCATTCAAACTTGACATCTTTGCACAGCAGCTTCGTAAGAGGTCTAGAAATCTTCAAGAAGTCTTGAATGAATCTTCTATAGAAGCCTGCATGACCTAAGAGGCTGCGAACGTCCTTAACGCATTTAGGAGCTTGCAAGTTAGTTATCACCTCTATCTTAGCCTTATCCACTTTAATCCCTTTCTCAGAGATCTTGTGTCCTAACACAACCCTATTTGTCGCCATGAAATGACACTTCTCCCAGTTCAGCATTAAATGCTTCTCTTCACACCTCTGAAGAACCCTGTACATTTTAGCAAGACACACATCGAAAAAAGAACCATAGACAGAAAAATCATCCATGAAAACTTCCATGATATCTTCAGTAAGGTCAGTAAAGATAGACATCATGCATCTTTGCTGGAGCATTACACAAACCGAAAGGCATCCTGCGATAAGCATAAACACCAAAAGGACATGTGAATGTCGTATTCTCCTGATCATCTAGGTGAATCGGAATCTGAAAGAAACCTGAATAATCGTCTAAGAAACAGTAGTAAGGGTGGTTAGCCAATCTCTCTAACATTTGGTCAATAAAAGGTAAAGGAAAATGATCTTTGCGGGTTGCAGCATTCAATTTCCATAGTCTATACATATTCTATGACATGTGATAGTTCTAGTTGGAATCAACTCATCGTTCTCATTTTTAACCACTGTTATCCCCCCTTTCTTAGGAACTTCATGAACAAGACTAACCTAACTACTATCGGATATAGGATAAATAAAACCTGCATCTAGAAGTTTCATTATCTCTTTCTTAACAACATCTTTCAAGTTAGGATTTAACTTTCTTTGATGTTCTACAGAAGTCTTAGATTCATCTTCTAAATGTATCCTATGCATGCACAAATCTGGTGAAATCCCTGTGATATCATCTAAGGTATAACCTAGATCTCTATGATACTTTCTTAGCTTAGAGAGAAGTAAGGCGGTCTCTACATTATTCAAATCAGCATTCACTATCACGGGATAAGTAGAATTAAGACCTAGAAATGCGTATCTTAGCCCGACTGGAAGAGGTTTAAGTTCCAGTTTTGGAGCTTTTATCTTGCTCCATTCATCAGTAAGGGACGCAAGGTATGGTTTAGGTGGAGACTTGGCAGCTGTCTCCAATGATTCCACTTGGTTGGCCATTCTTTCGATACTCCTACAAGAGTCTAACATCCTGGTATAACCTGAAATATCATCTCTAAAGGAAAATGACTCATCAACAGCGTTAGTCAATGCAATTTCTAAAGGATCATCAAGTAAGAAGTTATCACAAACTCCCTCAACAGCCTCTATATGGTGTCTACCCAAAAGGATTTGGCATATAGAGCTGGTTTTTTCAAAACATCTTGTAAATTTAACTTCATAACCATATCACCGAGATGAAGATCGATCTTGCCTATCTTCACATCAATAATAGCTCTAGCTGTTGCCAAAAAGGGTCTTCCCAATATGAGAGGATCTTTTGGTCCTTCTCCAAAATCTAGAACCACAAACTCTAACCGGATTCTTCACAGAACGATCAACAAGAATAAGTGAGATCTTGGTGCCCTTTATATCAGTCATACCCAACCTTTTAGCCACAGAAAGAGGCATAAGGTTCACACGAGATCCTAAATCACAAAGGGATCGTTGCGAATTTAAAATCACCAATCTCTACCGATATAACAAAGCTTCCTGGATCTCCAAGTTTCTTAGGCATACGTTTATGAAGTATCGAGCTACATTCTTCTGTGACTGGCATTGCTCCCTCTTCCAAACTGATCTTACTCGTGAGCATATTCTTGACATATTTCCTTAAAGAAGGAATCATTTGACAAGCATCGGAAAATGGTAATCGAATGGTAAGTTCTTGGATCATCTCCTTGCACTTTGCATCTTCTAGATCTTTTCTAGACTTCTTCGGTTGCACTGGGTATGGAACCTTAGGTTTATAAACTCGAATTGGAGTTTCAACATTATGGGGAATAGGATCGATCGATCCATGCTTAGATTGATCGATCTCCTTGTTTTTCGAATATGAGATCGATGGATTGATTAAGTTATGGTAATTCCTACCTTAATAGGATCGATCGATCCATGCTTGGATCGATCAATCTGAACCTCTGTGGATTTTTCCAAATTCTCTTTTTCTGCAGGTTTTTCAGTTTCTCTAACCAGAACTTCATCAGCTTTTTCTTTCACAACAAGAGACATTCCACTTCTAAAAATAACAACAATAACAAACTCATCCTCAGAGCTTGAATCATACATCCCAGAAAGAAAACTTGGTGGTCTCTTCACAGCTTCAGCGGTTTGAATCAATTGAGTATCCAAATGCTTGATATGAGAAGACAAGCTTTTGAACTTTTGATTCAAATCACCATATATGCTATCCATCTTGAAATTCAAGTTCCTCTCGGTCTGTTGCTGACCTTCTAGTATCCTTCTGAGCATATCTTCCATCTTATTCTCTTGCTGAGCTTGAGGTGGAGGTGCTTGTTGATAAACAGACTGAGATTACTGTTGAAAGCCGTCTGCATTGTAGTTTGAAATAGAGCTCATATTCCGGTTTCCTTGAAAACCATTCCCTCCAGCGTACTGCACAAAAGCCTTATGTACAAAACCCATGTTAAACCCTTGATTATATCTTTGGTTGAACACTCTCTGACTTTGGCTATTGATGTAGCTCACTTCTTCTTCTACAACCTGAGGAGCTTGAAGAGCAAAACAATCCACTTCAGTCTTCTCTATGTCTTCACAATACTTCTGATTCTGATTATTGAGAAGCCGAGTAAGAAGCATCTTAACTTCAGCAAGTTCTGAGGATTCTGAGTCAGATGATCCTCCCCTTTTATCCACATGTGGGCAATGATTGCTGCTACTAGCAGCTAAGTTGCCTATAAGATGATATGCTTCATATATTGGCTTGGTCATAAAATCTCCATTACTGGCTATATCCAAAGAAAGCCGATATCGCTGCTCAATACCTCTGTAAAAGGTGTTCAAAAGATTCAGCTCAGAAAATCCATGGTGAGGGCAATCCCAAAGATACTCCTTGAATCTATCCCAAGCTTCATAGAAAGACTCTGAGGGACCCTGACGAAACTGAGAAATTTTGTTTCTCATATTATTAGTTCTAGTAGGAGTGTAGAACTGATTCAAGAACTTGGATTTACAGTCATCCCAAGTTTCAAAGGAGTTAGGTGGTAAAGACTTTAGCCACCTTAGAGCTCTTTCCGTTAGAGAATGATTAAAGATCTTACAATTCATGAAGTCTCGAGGGACTCCATTAAACTGGACAGTGCTGCATATATCCTCAAAGCTGTCTATGTGATCTATGGGGTGTTCAGTAGGAAGATCACGGAATTGACTCTGACGTATGAGCTGGAACAGGAAATTATAATCTTGTCTCTAAGGTTGACGAGGATATATAGCATTCATATTAGCGAGGAAAGCTTCAGGGTTGTTAAAATCTCCAACGAGAACCATGTCTTGTTGAGGTGGGTGATTGAAAGCCTGTTCTAATGGGTCATCTAGCAAAATGACTTCAGGTTCCATCTGATTACCATTACCACCTCTTTGAACTCCATGTGGCACTCGATTTCCTAATTCTCCACCTCCTATCGGATTTATGATTGCATTGTCTATCTCAGGAGGTGGAGGTGGGTTGTTGTTTAACCACATTTTTCATCAACTGGGATCCGACGAACTAGAGGGGGGGGGGTCGTTCGGATCTTCGAGAAAGAACGGATTAGGAATGAGGTTATCCCCTATCGTGCTGGAGGATTGAGAGTTCCTTTTCGCATTTCTGATTGAGCGTTCTAGATCCAAGAGTTCCTTGTTACCAGGTCTGAGTAACTCCTTTGACTTGTTAGATCGTTGGATCATAAACCTGTAAAAAGGAAAATCAAGAATAAAGAAACACGATTAGTACTGTAAAAAGAAAATATCCTAGTCTAAACTCTAAATAAAACTTAATAGGCACTATTGGTCCCCGAAAATGGTGCCAAAAACTTGATACACTCAGGTTTTAACCCAAATATATTTACTGCAAGTGCACAGCAAACGCAGTAGTATAAAAGGGATCGAATCCACAGAGACCAGAAAAGCATGACTCTCGGTTTAAAATCGAGTTAAGCTAAGAACATATTAAAAATGATGATTGTAACCGAGAAATGAAAACAACGATAAAATTAAAATGATTGTAAAACGATTAAAGAAAACGCTAGGCAATAGAGAATTCCGCATGTAATCAAGTTGAAGGTCAAGGTTAACATGNTCAAGTTGAAGGTCAAGGTTAACATGCAGGATTGGTTACTGAAAATAATTCCCAACTCGAAAGACAACAATAGACTAATTTTCTCCCGAAGTATTAGAACCTATTCTCGAATTACTAAACATAATCTCTTGCCGTATTTAGATAATTCGATCATGCATTTCAATTCAGATTCGATAAGTTCATAAG
>OVBE01014566.1:325-12000 GCA_900406425.1 Iberis pinnata | reverse complement strand
GACGGAACGCCGATCCCAAACTCTTGGAATGCCACCAAACTTAAGAGATTCTATTCTAAAGATGAGTACTGAACGTGTGCAAATTCACAACGTTCGAGCTTAAGTCTCCATTTAAAAATCCGAGCTCCGAGTCGCGTACTCTTAAAGACGAGTATTTGACGTGTGAAAAGTTACAACGTTCGAGCGTAAGTCTCACCTCAAAAGCCAAGTTCTGACTCGTGTACTCCAACCGAGAGTATTGACAAAACTAAAGTTTTCGTTGATAGATCACTTGTCAGAAGGGACGATCTATAGGTCTCCTCCTTCAGGCTTTTGATCGGGTGGTTGTTCAGTTTGCACAAGAATTAGAGAAACATCCACTTATAACTTCGCCATATTCTAACGAATTCAAAATAAAAGCCGAACTCGGGTTCACAACCAACTGTCACTACGAGATCGAAGTTTCTCTCATAGAAAAACATGCTTACTAAACTACAAATTTACAAACAAAGTATTATGCAAAAATACGCCAAGCTATAGCTCCATTTCCATTATCAAAAGGTACCAACATTAAAAAAGTTTGTAAAGCAAATAAAAACGACCTAGCAGATGAACAAATCTGGAAACATATATCTTTCTGAAAATAACAGCAAAATCACCGACATATAAGGCAGATCCTAACCTTAAGAAAAAGCGACAACCACCCCAAAGGAACACAAGAGGTACAAGACAGGCCGACCCCAATCCTAAGAAAACTGTGAAAGTTGCTCCAAAGCAACATCTACACACTCGGCGTCGCTTGAGTAGCAGGTTTGACCTCAGAAGAAACTTCCGAACCTCCTGAAACAGATCGAATTAAGTTCGAACCATGCTCGTTGAATGTAGGTCGGAAGACGAAGTCTTCAGGTGTCAGGTCAGTCATGTCTAATTCTTTTTACAGCACCTGATACTTCACGATATCCGCCTCAAGCTTTACTATCAGATCAGGAGGCACAGAGCCGCCTTCTGCCACTATGATCCGCACGTAGTCCAAAGTTCGCTTAGCTTGGGAGTAATCCTGAATGATGGGATCAGTTTTGTCTTGATCCTCCATGTGATGCTGAAGCTTCTCGAGTTTTGTTGCACAGTCAACCTGAGTCTCTCGCCGCATTAGTGCGACTTGTGAAACTTGGGAGAGTCGGAGCCTTTTCATCTTGCTCTCATGCAACTTCTCGAGGGCAGCATAAGCCTCTCGCATCTCAAAGAAGTTGGCACCTGTTTGCTCCTGGATAACTTGCTGATTGACAAGCTCTGTCACGGCAACCACATAGGTGTTTTGAAGCTCAGCCCTCAGAGTAGCAAGGTCGTTGGTAGCAGACACCGTGGTGTCACTTAGCATCCTCTTCATAGCAGCTACCTGCGTTGTCAGCTGTTTAATCACCTCCTCCTGCTTGTTTAGTTTTAGCTGATCTTTGGCGAGGCGCTGCTTGTCTTGGTCAACCAGCTTTGACAACCTGACCAGCTCGTCCTCATTACCGGACAGAGATTGAAGCTTATTTTCATAAAAGGCAACGAGCTCGTTGGTCATCGCCAAAGTCTATACATCAGATACATAGCTGAGTTAGCACTTATAAAATTGAATTAGGAGTGAGGAACAGAAGAAAGAAAATACCTGGAAAGCTTGCCGAGATAATATTTCATAAACCTCAGGCGCCATCAGCCGATCTATAGTTAGAATGATCAGACCATTGGCTCTAAGGAGGTTCACCAAACCCGCACATGCTTTCTTATCCTGTACAAACAGCATGCCCCTATGTGTGAACGAGAAAGCCCAGCTTCCTCACAAGTTTTCTTGCCTCTCATTTTGGGAGCTCCCTCCCTCCACATTCTGAGGATCCGCAGCTTCATCCTCCTCTTCCTTCTCATCATCCTCATCCTCATCATCACCACTTGCTCCAAGAAGATGAGGAAGCTCCTCAGCAAACGTTTCTAAACTAGGGTCTAGGGGCTCTACATCCCTAGTCATCTCTCCCAAAATTTGAGAGGTTGTTGGAGTTCTGCTAGTAGGAGCAGGCGGTGGAACAGATGGACCGGTAGCAGGACCTTCCTCAGCAGGAACTTCCTGATGCTGCTCAGAAACATCTTCTTGTTGTTGATGTTCCCCAGTAGGAACACCTTCATTTACTGTTTGTCCCTTAGCAGGGACCTCCTCTCTCGAGCCTTGCTCCTCGGTTGGAACAACTGCTGAGTTCGGCTCTTCAGTTTCCTCGATTACCACCACCTCATGAGAAACCTGATCCTAGTTGGATCGACGCTTTTTCCTTTTTATCAGAGCAGGGCAGGGATCTTCGCTGCCCGTAGAACCAGATGCTTGCTTGAGTTTCCTCTTCGAGCTCGAGGCTGATTTCTCTAACTGAGAAGCATAATCCGCTATATATTTTGGGCGACCCATCTTTTTGATTTTCTTAATAGGACAGACGTTAAGGTCCCAGCTGGCTGCAAAAAAAGACAAGTCGCAGTTAGACAAGCACTCATGCAATTGAACAATAAATCCCCTCATAACCTTACCAGAATTGATAAACGGGATGCTCTCCTGAATACGTCCGAGATGGAACTGATTAATGTGATAAGGGACCAGCGTTGAAATGCAGCTATGCAGATAACAAAAAAATTCGAATTAGATTCATAAAAATTTTACAGGTGTCAGGTCGGGGGTCCTAGGTGGTATCTACCAAAGGTTTATGCCCACTTCCTTTTCAGGATTCTTCCTACGTCGCCGAGGAACTCTGGGACAACCTTCAAAAAGAAATATCTTGTCTTCCAGCCGTGAATCTTTTCTCTTGGACCTACAGTTATCAGCTTATACTAGGGTTTAAAGTTGATATAGACGAAGCCTATGTTCAGCTTCGTCTTCTTCTGCACTATCGGGTTGATTGACGACATGTTCTCCAGGTACCTAACACCGAGCTCTACTTTGAACTCGTGAGCATGAGCCATCAGCGCTATCACCTGTCTAATAAAAGGGGCAGATAACTACGAAATGGTGATCCTCCGTCTCGCACAATACGCGATGAGTAATTTTGGCAAGGGAAGCTAGACATGATACCTCCTAAAGAGGGATTCATATAGACATACATAACCTTGGGGATAATCCCAAGGTCGTTGATGTAGTTTGGGAATCAGGATCGGAATCCCGTTGAAAAAAGGGAAATCTCGGACGAGTTCCCGAATCCATTTCTCCAAACACTTGGTAGGCGCAAGACCTGTCAGTTCGTCGTCTGGAGAAACCCAATTTCCTTGAGGATCTCGTTCTTCAAGAGCTACCTCTAGTTCGGCGACACGTAGATCGTTGCGAGAGGCGGAAGACTCATTAGGGTTTACGCGAGAGGTGGACATAGCTTAAAATCGGGGAAATCACCGAGCTATTCGAGATAACCGTCGAGCTGAAAATTCTAGAGAGAGAAAGAAGAGAGAAGGGAGAGCGATTCTACCTGTGAAGAAATTATGAAAAGTGAAGTATGAGAATGAAGATGTGGGGGGGTATTTATACCTTGGAGAGACAACGGTTACGGAGGAGCGAAATCATTGCGCGTGAGAATCTGTAAAGGTGTGACCTTCTAGCTTCCCCTATCAAAACGATTTGAAAAAGGCTATAGGAGCATTTAATGCACTTTATCCGAAATAAAATTTTATTCTTAGAAGCTCAATCGCCGACTTGTCAACTCGTCGCCGACCTGGGGGGACTAACTGTTGATACCAGGTATAGCACCTGCCCAAAAAGCCCATTTTGACTTAAAGCCCAGATGGACACCGACCTAAAGAGGAGAAAGGGGACTTAGAAGGGCAGAACCTGGATGGGCCGATCTGACGAGCTAGGCCTTCCAGCTCGAGGCCCATTAGCTTAATTCATGTAATTAGGGTTTTAAGCATATATTTCTACTATAAATACTCATGTAATTACTCCTAAATGATATATGAAATTCTTCTGAAGATTACTCTACCTTATACCCACAAGATCAAACACCTAAATCTAATTCTTAAGTCTTGAGTCAACAACCATCATCTATAACTGGTGAGGACTCATACTCTTGGTTTGCTTCTGATAAGAAGCATCTTCGTTTCAACGCGGCAGAAACTTGGGAGGAGATTAGGCCGAGGTCTTCGATTAAATCATGGTTTACTATATGGTTTAAGGATGCGGTTCCTCGCCATTCTTTTCTCATGTGGAGAGCAAAAATGATAGATTACCCACTAAAGCTCTCTTCTTTCAGTGGGGAATTTCTTGAAATGATTTATGTGGTTTTTGTTCTTCTCATATGGAAGATCGTGATCACCTCTTCTTGCGGTGTCATTATAGCTCGCAGGTTTGGATGCTAGCAATGAAGAGACTACGTTTCGGTAGTATTGCTTTCCATAACTGGTTAGCTTTGTTTGCATGGATGCAAACATCATCAGCCTCATCTCCTTTTCTACTCCGGATAATACTTACTCATTGCACAATCTCTACAATTTGGAGAGAGGAATAAAAGAATTCATGAAAGCAAGTCATTATCATCGGCCATAATCTTCAAGATGATAGACAAGGAGGTTAAAAACTCAATCACAGCAAGAAGACACAGCAAATAGTTTGATCGACTAATGGAGCTTTGGATTGCTTAATCCAAAAGAAAAATCTTACTCTGCTTATTCAAGTCTCTTTATTATAGTTCCAGCTTTTTTATTTTCCTTTTTGGGCTGGGCCTAATATGTTTAGGTTCTCTTTTGTAAACCTCACCTTCACATTAATGAAAATTAGATGTATATATTAGTTTACTATAGTTACTACTAAAATAAGAACTTAAGTATATTTGCGAGTATATACTTTTTCCTTAAGTCCGATAATTTATTTTTTTCCAAAATATCATAATCTTTTAAGCTCCTTTTCACATTCAATAGAAAACAATCATGTAATGTAAGTATATAGATAAAAGCTGAGACGTTCTAAGAACTACAAGACATAAATAATATTATATTTATATGTTACCAATTTTTCTATGATGCTTGTCTACAAACCATGCAGTCTTCATGTTGATTCCCTGTCTTTTTTATCAAACTTTTATATATTTGAAAAAATATCGAAGTTGTAGTTTTTCTATCATTTCTAGCCATATATATAAATCTATAGTGACAAAGATTAACAAATATAAATTCAGTTTCTAATACTCATTTAGCTACACAAAATATCAACAGTCGGATGACAGTGGAAAAGACGATAATGAATACAACTATTAACTTAAAAATGAGCCTTTAATATTATACCATAATTTTGATAATTTAATATTAGGTCGCATCTTTCCCGTGATGTCGAAGTTCTGTGCTAGCGTTTGGTTATAGCTATTTGATAGAGTTTTCCGAATTTTCCGTGCCTATGTAATAGTTTATTTTTGGTCTTTCAGCTTTTTGTATGATTTTTTTGTTCTATCAAAAACCGAGAAGGTGAAATAACACTTTAACATTTGTAATAAAAAAAAGTGTGGTTTTGCAACAATTTTTCATAAATTTTGGAAACACGTTTCATATATTAAGTTGTTATGTTAATGTTATAGCAAAATACTTGTTTTGTTTAACTTATATACCTTGTCACAGGTCAACATGTTACTAATTATAAAATACTAAACACTACATATCAAATTATATAATGGACCTTTAAATGACTCATATTTTATTTCATTATGTTTCCAAAATTAATTATAATTTATTATTTACATTATTTATAATTATGGAAATCATAAAAGTGTGATGAAGTGGCAGCATGAGAGGAGAGAACATACTCCCTAATTATATAATAGATTACATTCCTATATAAAAAAAAAGAATCGGGCATGTTCGTTTTCCTGTTGCTAGCGAGCAGCAACAACGACAGATTTTTGTTCGTTTACCTGTCGCTAATCTGTCGCTGGTCCTAGCGACCAATCGCATCGACTCCTTTTAGCGATAGCAACCGCAATTTTCAGTCGCTGATTTTTTCAGCGACTGGTCGCTGCGACACCTAAACGAACAGCTACCGGTCGCAGCGACACATATTATAAAATAAATATTAATTTAAATTAAATTAAACTTAGAAAAATTAAAATAAGTTTATAAAAATTATAATAAATTCATAAAAATAATATTAAATCCATAAAAAATAAAATAAATTTTTAAAAATAAATTAAATTAAAGAAACTAGTGAAGAAGCTTATGTGTTGTCTACCCAACCAGTTTCAGTCACACAAATCAGCAATTCAAGTGGCAGAGAATACATATAAGATGAAGTACGATAAAGTGGTGAAAATGATGCAGGTATGTGAGATGGGAATCAGACAGGAACAAATTAACAAGAAAAGAGTTGTGTGCACAGTATCTGAGCAAAACATCACACCCAAACTGGGACAAGATGTGGCTGATCTCATTTTTAAAAAGTATTTAAAGGACCATGATCGTGGGCAAGGATGTGAGATACCTACCAGCAGCAGATCTGAAGGAAAAAGTGAAGGTAACAACAAAACCATACAAGATGTGGTTGATCAGAATATCATAAAGTATTTAAAGAACCATGATTTTGGACAAGGACGTGTAGTACCTACCAGCAGCATATCTGAAGGCACAAGTGAAGGTAACATCAAGACCAAACAAAAAGTGAAAGAGAAATCCTTTGTGAGAAAGGATGGTGTGTGTGTTTTTTCAGACTCAAAAGAAAACAGTGTGCAAAATCAGGTAACATGTGGAGGAACCACTGAAAAAATCACCAACTCTGACACAAAATGAGAGTTGAAGCTAGTGATGTCTGATAACTACAAGACTGTGTGGGAGTCTGTTTTAAATCAAGGACCATAACCATGTATCACCGCACAAACAAGGATTGTGATAAGTTGTTCACAACAGATGGAACTAGCATTGGGAATTGTGGTTTTGGTCACGAAAGAAATTTTGTGGACTCAATAATAATTGTGAAAAAATCTATAAATTGTGAACCTGAGGCTGCCAAACAACATGTTTATGAACCTGTAATAATGCATCAAGGTAAACGTTCAAAAAGACAAGTCCTTGTTAAAGCTGAAAGGGATCTCTGGGAGAAATATGAGAATGACAATGACAACCATTCTGGGGGTTATAAATTTGAAACGTATTGTCAATTCAAGATTCAGCGCTTATGGTGGAACACTAGAATTCCTCAGATAATCCATCGGCTTAAATATTATTGTGGCAGGAGATATCATGACAAAGCATGGTTCGAAAAAAGAGTTCAGCTGTTGCAATTCAGCTTATACTTTTGAAGAATCACTAGGTTTATTACAAGAGACTGGATTGTATTCTGACAGTGACTGTCCCAAAGGCAATACAGATGAAAAAGATTTCTTAAGTGATGATAACAATACCAGTATGCAGGATGTACATTATGTTGAAGAACTCAAGGCGAATGTCAAAAGAATCAATATGTTGTTTGATAAAGGAATGGATGTTATGTTCACAAGAGATGATTGTCAAGAAGTGTACAAAACATGTGAGGTTAAACTCAAAGGATTGTGAACATGAAAATTTGTTATATGAGGTATCATTCTGGAAAATATTTCACAACGACATTCACCAGCCAGCTGGTACAGTGGCACAAGAAGTCTAGGAACATGAGTGTGATAACACATATCAGAGTAGAAAATCAAGAGCTATTCAGGTGGATACCCAAGTTGGAAGTGGAAAACAACATTGTCTGTAGATCTTCCTTTAACGATAGGCAAGTAAAAGTGCAGCTTCCTAAGTTGAAGAATAAAGATTGGGGAGGTGAGTTTCAAAAAAAAGATCCTAACAGGTGTGTTAGTGTTCAGAGTATTTCACTGCAACTCTATACACCAAAAACTCCACAACAGAACAAGATGATAGGAGAAAAAGACAAAGCCACACCTTACAAGTTATTGAGAGGAAAGAAGCTCAGTGTGTACTCAGAGGTGAATACAACATGTCTGTTTTGTAACAAGAGGACTAATACAAAGATAGAAACAATCAATATTCTGTTTGAATATGCTGCAAGCCTCTCAGAAGGAAACATCCTTGAAAAGCTATTACTACCCACCCAAGAAAATGTTCAGGAAGATGCACAGAACAGTGAAGATAATCTTGATGAAGAACCTGATACAGTGAACACCACATGTACTCATCAGAATCAGTCTGTGCAAGATGTGATACGGATCTAAGGGAAGAACCACATAAACTTCAAAGAGATGGTGTGATACACATGCTTTGTATCAATGTTGAAACTCAATGCCTACAAGGAAGCCTTACTAAAAAGTATTGTTTTGGGTCTGTGGAAGAAAAGTTAAACTTGTTCGAGAGAAGTAGAGTGTGGGTGCTAACATCAAGATTAATTGATGTGAATGTTATGAGTATGAAATAGTTCGTTAAGAATAAAGTTGATGAGCATGGTGATGTGGTACGAAACAGTAAGATGGTTGTTGCTCAGAGGCGTTCACAAGTAGAAGGAGTAGACCTTGATGAAATGGATGTCCTTGTGTACAGACTTGAGTTCACTCAGTATCTGTTGGAGATAATATGTCTTTCAGGATTTATGAATCCAGATTTCCCACAGCGTTTACACAAACATAAGATGGTGTTATATGGTCTGAAGCAAGCTCAAAGGGTATGGTGTAAAAGATGGTTCATCTCTCTCTTGAAAAAAGAATACCCTTAAAGAAGCATAGACGAAACACCGTTCATCTACAAGAAAAACAAAGATGTGTTGTTAGTTCAGACATATGTGATTGACATCTTGTTTGGAGCCACAAACCAGAATCTCATTGATGAGCTTATCAGATGGATGAAATAGAGTTTTGACATTAGTANTTTTTTTTTTTTTTTTTTTTGTAGATACAATAGAAGGAGAAAGGAAAAGTTTTGAGACAGAACACCTACGCAAAGAACCTCTTATCAAGATTGGGAATGGACTTATGCAAAATTGCAAAGAAACTCAGGAGTACATCGAGCAAGCTAGGTGATGACATAAACCAGCAAATGTCCAACAGGATGAGTGGTCGTCCGTTATATCTCATAGCGAGTCAACCTAACATTAGTCTGAGTAGTGGTGTGTGTATCAGATTTCAAGTGCAACCCAAGTTATGGAATCTCTTGACACTAAAGCGCATTATCAGGAGTCTGAAAAACCGAAGAAACATGATTCAAAGAGGATCTATCGTGGTTAACAATTACACTTTATTTTTGAGCCATAATTAGAACATGGTGTGCTCACTGACTGCCGAGAGTGACTACAGTAATCTCAGAAGCTATTACACTCAATGTTTGTGGATAAAACAGATGAGCAGTGATTCTGAATTTGTGGCTGACACCATGTGTGTGAAATGTGACAGCCAAAGTGCAATCAACATCTTCAAGAATCATGTTCTGTACTCCAGAACAAGGAATATAGTTATGAGTCACCATTGTATCAGAGATCATCTTGAGGAGAAACTAGTTGTGGTGGATCACATATGTATTGAGTTTCAGTTGGCTGAGATCATTACTAAACCACATGAGTTCACTAAATTTGTTAACTTTCTGATAGGTGGCACTCATGACAGGAGTAAGTGCAGATGTGAGGTCAAACAAGAAAAGTACCAACTTCTACTAATTGTGTATAATGAATGGAAAATAGCTGCCTGTATGTCGCCTGATGTGTGCCAGTACAGTTGTGTGCATCATAAAGGAGGTCAAAGAGATGATGGCAAAAAAACGAAAAAATAGCTACGTAAAGAATATGCACAATGAGCTTGTACTTGAGAAGTCAAGTGATGGTACAAGTTCATGTTTCTATCATATTGTGCACTTGTCCAATGGAAATTCCAGCTGCCTATGTGTGCACAAAGAATGTTGAAAAATCATAATCACATCAGATGAAGGCATGCTAGTGTGAAAGACTAGCCATTCAAATCACTCTACACTTATTCCGCTGTTTGAATATCAGGTTTGTGCAATACTATAGAGAAAGTCGATTAGTGGTGCCTATTCTGGTGGATGTTTGAAAGGTATAAACTAATATTTTAAGGTGGCTTTACTGTGATCCCCATACTTTGACTTCTTTGTTGTATTTTTATGTACAAGTGGATGTAAGTATATTTGTTGAGTTCTCTCTATGGTTTAAATCAGTGATTCTTAGTTGATTTGTTATGTATTGCTGGTAATATGTCATGATTTTCTCCAAGACAGGCACATTCTCTGTCATTACTCTCTGCTTTCACACAGCCAATTCATTAAGCATATGAAGGATGATCTATCTTGGGGAGGGTATCATGTTCAGACTCTTAGGGTTGTTATCGTTAGAGACATGACCTGATGTGTTTACCAGCTGTCTTAATTCACCTATTTGTGCACGTGGGTACTACCAATGAGCGAGCTATAGACTATATCACCAGAAAAATTACTTGTTGATGAAAGAATCAAAGTTTGGACTACTCTGATGGCTTCAAATCTTACTAAACGGAAGGGAGTGTTATGCACAGTATGGTGTAACAGTTGGGCACCAGCGAAAAAAATTGAAATATGTGAGTCATGTAGCATTGAACACTAGGGACAACATGTTCAAGTTTTCATCTATCACAGTGCTAGCACTCTTCAGGATAATAGTACACTTTAGTGATATTGACTGTTAAGCCAACAAACAATCTAGGTATTGCCACACATTCGTGATGCATGTAAGTCTTTTGTTTCTTGTGCTCTGTTTTCATGTCTGATGTTTTTGACTGAGTTGTGCAACCAAGCAGACAGAGAAAACATGAGTAAAATTCAGGGGGAGCATACTTGTTTGTTGATCTGTTAGATTACTTATGCTTATTGTGATTGTCTTATTGTTAACATGTAATCTAAGCATGGTTTGTTCAGTTAGGCCCTGTCATATGTGTTTGTTGCGATTTTTTAGGTTACTTATGCTTTTTGTGACACTTGAATTTGTTTAGAACTATTTGTTGGTCATGTGTGTTTGGATATTTTCTAGTTTGCTACTGTTGAGACAGGTACAAAATGCAATAAGTGCTTCATTATCAAATTCAGTCAAAAAGGAGGTGATTGAAGAAGCAGGAAAACCTGAGCAGACTCACAGGATGCTGCACAAACATATCAAGCTGCACATACAGACTCACAGGATGCTGCACAGATAGATGAAAGAAAACCTGAGCAGACTCACATGACGTTGCATAAGCAGATCAAGTAGAGATTCAGGAAACCTGAGGATGTTGGACCTATGTGATATTACTCAGATTTAATGCATTTTAGTGGGCATTTATGCCTACTAGACTTGCATTATCTGAGCTGTTTTATTGTAAATTGGAACTTTCTAAAGACTTTCAGGTGTTCAGGTCGATTTAGATTAAAAATGCTGAATTGCTGTTTATTTGGATGGAATATGGCTAAGTGAAGAATTGAAGAGCCAATCTAGTCTCAGGTTGGTAAATCTGAAGAAATGAAGTCAAAAAGACTTCAGATCGATCGGTCCACCCTTGGACCGATCGGTCTGAACATCCGAAGAAACAGAAGATTTGGACCGACCGGTCTACAGTTGGACCGATCGGTCCACAGGAGTCCAAAGAAGACAGACCGATCGGTCTGAGCCTGGACCGACCGGTCTGAGCCTGGACCGATCGGTCTGAGCTTGGACCGATCGGTCCAAGGTGCCTGCGAGAATTTAAGAAGATTTCCATATTTTACAAAAGAGTCCTCAA